>JAQFZC010002987.1:0-20514 GCA_034695205.1 Dicyrtoma fusca
TCTTTTACAACCTCACTTGTTGTTGTGTAAAGCATATAATAAAATGCAATAAGGTTCCCACCCACACCGCCCCTTCTACAAAATCTTGCAAAACTTTAAAATGTAGAACATGTTTTCTAAAAATCTTTTACAAAAGCAACTGTTGTTTTGTAAAGAATATAATAAAATGCAATAGGGTTCCTACCCACACCGCCCCTTCTGCAAAATCTTGCAAAAAATAAAAATGGAGCTTATGTTTTGTAAATTCTTTTACAAAATCACTTGTTTTTTATAAAGCATATAATAAAATGCAATAAGGTTCCCACCTACACCGCCCGTTCTGCAAAATCTTGCAAAACATTAAAATGGAGCTTATGATCTGAAAATTCTTTTACAAAAGTAATTGTTTTTTTTGTAAAGCATAAAATAAGATGCAATAAGGTTCCCACTCACACCACCCCTTTTGCAAAATCGTGCAAAACATTTAAATGGCGCTTATGTTTTGTAAATTCTTTTACAAAATCACTTGTTTGTTTTGCAAAGCTTATGGTAAAATGCAATAATGTTCCCACTTACACTGCCCCTTCTGCAAAATCTTGCAAAACATTAAAATGTAGCTTGTGTTTTAAAAGTATTTTTACAAAAGCCTTTGTTGTTTTGTAAAGCATATGATAAGATGCAATAGGGTTCCTACCCACACCGACCCTTCTGCAAAATCTTGCAAAAAACTAAAATGGAGCTTATGTTATGAAAATTCTTTTACAAAAGCCCTTTTTTTGTAAAGCATATGATAAAATGCAATAAGGTTCCCACCCACACCGACCCCTCTGCAATATCTTGCAAAACATTTAAATGTACCTTATTTTTTTTAAATTCTTTTACAAAAGCCCTTGTTGTTTTGAAAAGCATATGTTAAAAGCAATAAGGTTCCCACCCTTACTGACCCGTCTGCAAAATCTTGCAAAACAATAAACTGTAGCTTATGTTTTGAAAACTCTTTTACAAAAGCTCTTGTTGTTTTGTAAAGCATATGATAAAATGCAATAAAGTTCCCACCTACACCAACCCTTCTGCAAAATATTGCAAAACATTAAAATGTAGCTCATGGTTGTAAATTGTTTCACAACAGATCTTGTTGTTTTTTAAAGCATATGATAAAATGCAATAGGGTTTCCACCTACACCGCCCTTTGTACAAAATCTTTAAAAGCATGGCAAATTTGCTTATGGTTCGTACAATATTGCACAAACGGTTTTGTGTGTCTGTAATTCAGTGTAAAAAATATTTAACTAATTATATAACTCCACCCACACCACATTCTGCGCGATAACTTGCAAACAATTGGAATGTAGCTTTTTTTAAAAATTATTATTATTTGCAAACGTATTTAAGGTTTTTTGTAATGCATTCATTAAAATTACGTTACAATGCAATGTTGAGAATGTTGAGATTTAAAATCTAAAATGCACTTCAAAATGAAAATGTAATGTTAAACATTTGCAATTGTTAGGATGCAAAGTCAATACATGCATAATAAAGATTAAAATGTAACGTTGAAAAGTTGTGAATGTTAAAATGCAAAATCAAAACATGCAGCATATCGGAGATGAAAATGCTACGTAAAAAGTTGAAATCGTTAAGATGCAAAGTAAAAAACTGCGTAGCAAGGATTAAAATATTACGTTACAAAGTTGTAAATGTTTAGATGGAAAGTATAAACATGCATACTAGAAATAAAATTTTACGTTGAAAAGTTGAGAATGTTAAGTTTCAGTCAAAAGATGCATATCAGAGATGAAAATGGTACGTTGAAAAGTTGAGAATGTTAAGATGCAAGGTCCAAACATGCATATTAGAGATAGAAATGTTGCGTAAAACGTGAAAATTGTTAAGAAGCAAAGTAAAATGTGTATATCAAAGATTAAAATATTAATTCACAATGGCGAAAATGTTGACATGCAAAATCAATAATGGTTCAAAAGGATGAAAATATTAGGTTGAAAAGCGTTGTTAAGATACAAAACGTTGCAAGGTTAAACGTGTTAAGACGGAAAGTCAAAAAATGTGTATCAGAGATTTAAATGTTAAAAATGTGAAATTGTTAAGATTTGTATAACTAAGAATAACATATTACAAAGTCAGAGTTGCAAAGTCAAAAATACAAATCAAAGATGCAATTCTTATGTTAAGATGCAACGTCAACAATGAATATTGAAGATAAAAATGTTACGTTGCGAACTTACAATTGTAAAGATGCCAAGGCAAAACGCATAATAAACTTGCAAATATTACGTTGCAAAGTTGACAATGTTACTATTCAAAGTCAAAAATGCATACCCAAAGTGAAAATGTAATACAAAAAACTTGTAAATGTTAAGATGCAAAGGCAACAAAGCATAAGCAAGGTGAACATATTACGTTAAAATGATGAAAATCTAAAGACGCAAAGTAACAAACGAGAATAAAAAATATTAAAACTACCTTGAAAAGTCGAAATTGTTTGAATTCAAATTCAAAAACGCATAAAAAATATGAAATATATAAGTCATTATGATAAAAATAGTACGTAAGTTAAAAATATTAAGAAGCAAAGTCTAAAATGTAAATATAATATACAAATGTTACGTAACCTGGTTAAAAATATTCAGTTGGAAAGTCGATACATGCATATCAGAGATTTAAATGTTGATAAAAATTTGAAATTGTTTAGATACAAAGTCATAAATTTATAACGAAGATTAAAATACGATGTTACAAAGTTGAAAAATTTGAGATGCAAAGTCAAACACGCATATTAAATATGAAAATGTTACGTTGTAAATTTGAAAATGTTATGCAAAGTCAAAAACGTATATTAAATATGACAAAATTACCTTGAAATGTCGAAATTGTTTTGATCTAAAGTCAAAAACGTTTAACATATATGAAATATTTAAGTCGCTGAGTTGAAAATATGAAGATGCAAAAATAAAAATGTTACGTAGCAAACCTCCTAACCGTATGACAAGGATGAAAAAAGAACGTTATTAAGTGCAAAATGTTAAGATGAAAAATCAAAAATGTAAATTAAATATACAAATGTTACGTTGCATGGATGAAAATGTTTAGATGGAAAGTCGAATTATGCATATCTGAGATGAAAATATTGATACAAATTTGAAATTGTTAAGATGCAAAGTCAAAAATGTATAACAAAGAAAAACGTATGACGTTACAACGTTGTGAATGTTAAGATGCGAAGCCAATAATGTAATTATATCCAAGTTTAGTTTATAACGTTACAGAATTGAAAATGTTAAGACGCAAAGACAAAATAGCATACCAAAGATGTAAGCGTTAAGTCAAAAGCTTAAAAATGTTGTTAAAAAAGTCGCGAATGTATAACAAAGATTAAAATATCACGCTACAAAATTTAGAATGTTCGTTAGTCACAAACGATGCGTTGCGAAATCAAAACATGAATATCAAAGAAAAATATTACTTTGGAAAGCTTAAACTGTTAAAGTCCAAAATACATACTAAAGAGGAAAATGTTATATAACTTAGTTAAAAGTTTTAAGGTTCAAAAGTTAATATGCATAACAAAAAATATGAAAATGTTAAAACCACGTATCAAAGAAAACATGTCTTATAAAGTCAACAATGTTGAGATACAAATTCAAACTGCATATCAAATGTGAGAATTTTATGCTGCAAAGTTGATAATGTAATGATTAAAAGCCAAAAATGCATACTCAAGATAGAAAGTTTACGTTACAAAGTTGATAAAAATGTTAAGATTCAATGTTATCAAAGTATAGTCGCAACAACAAGGGCTGCGCCCTTGTTTTTTATCTTCTAACTGGCCTCTTACAGACCGTAGTCCTACTGATAAAGTTGTTATACATTCGCGTTAGTACTTCAGAAACCCAATTTTGACCCGCAGGATGCCCCGATATTTGCCGCGCGCTCATTAGATTCGACGTTTACTCATCAAGGGCTTTCAAATGGTGTATCATGTGTGTGTTTGACCCTATTTTTAATAATTTTTCCAAAAAAACCACAAAACCCCGATTTTGACCCTCAGGATGCCCGGATACTCGTGGCGACCTTTTTGTTTTCTGGATCTACTTTTCAAGGGCTTTCCAACGGTGTATCATATGTCGCTATAACTTTATTTTTAATTTTTTCCCTTAATTATAGGAGAGTTTTAGAAATGAACAGAGTACGTTAAAAATTTGAAAATGTTAGGATGCGTCGTTTAGCTGACGTTACTTAGCTATAAATACCTTATCGTTAGTTGGCGTGCCAATACAACTTCCTTTCTCTTCAAACAATAATAAAAGATTAAAATTGACGGCTAGGTACTGAAAAAGTTACACCTAACAACTAAATTACCAGAAATATTACCAGTGAACGTGCACTGATCAATCTAAGTATCAAATTACGGTAAACGATAAACGAAATCAAAAAATATTAAGAACGGAAAAAGTCTGGATTCTTGCCGCATGCGTTAGCACTGCACAGTACAGTATACATATTAGCTACCACTACTGCACTGTTTCAACGCAGAAATCTGCCCGAGTTCAACAAAGAACTAAGATTCTGAAATAAAATTTGGTAAATCAAATCCTGGAGTTGAGCCAGACAAAATAAAGAACGACTGAGAACAGAAAACTCAACTCACCATCTACGAAGAAACGATGAACATGGAATAGCTGGATACTCAAGAAGATTACGGAACTATCTGAATGGTGTCAAACATGGTAAGGGAAGAAAACTTAAATGCAAGCTTAACATAGTGAATTCCTAACTCAACATATTGAAATCCAAACTCAACAAAGCAAAACCCTAAGACAGCTGAAAGAAATGATTAGAATGCAAATCAAGAATAAGGTTACACTGCACAAAACAGTTAAATAAATCAGAAAATTTGAAGGAACTAATGGAAAAAACATAGAACTGGCAAATAAACTGAGTGTACAGTGCTGTGTGACAGAGCATCTACATTCGAAAGGAAACACAACGTCATTATAAGTGGCATAAACGATTGTGAGCAAGAAACAGCTGAACAACTTCCATCAAAGGTAAATAGTATTCTAAGTACAGAACTGAAAGCCGAAGTTAGTGTAGATACTGTCCACAGAATAGGCAATATTACAAACAACGCCAAATAGTAGTCCAACTCAACACTATCAGTGACCGGCAGTTAATTCTCAGCAGAAAGACTTCGCTGAGTAAAAAGAATTAAAAAACCGATGTACAATAATCCAGACCTCTCAAAATAACTGCGCCTGCAGAAATATAAAGAACGGGAAGCTCGTAGAAACAAAGCAAGCAGGAAAGCACCACGACAAGCATCAAAAATTGATTCAAACTGGCAGGGTGAACCACACACAGTCATAAAACAGTTCCATCTATTTAGCACAGTGGAATACACCCATAATGCATTGGAACACTCCAAAACTCAAAAAGCAACTTCAGCAAGGAAACAAAACCAGCAGCAAAGCAAAAATAAACATTGTTGACAGAACTGCTAAATTGTGGTACTATTTAAATATATATATGTACGATTTACTAGAAATTCTCGTGTATTATTGGCAATCTATTTAATGATCTAAACAAATCGCAGGGCAACCAAACCGAGGATCTACTTTTAACTTTCTTTAAATCTTAATTATATTCAATGCTGTAATTCAATATTTGTGGTAAACTCCCATTAAGTGTATGAACTCAGTTAAATCGCTCGTAAAATGAAATAAATTATTATTATTATTTACTATTAATGATAAGACACAAAATTGATAACGTTACGTTGAAAAATGAAAACGTTCTAAATGCATATCAAAGATAAACATTTTACGTTGCAAAGTTGACATTGGTAAGCTATAGAGTCAACAAAGCATAACAAAGATGAAGATATTATGATAAAAGTGTAACAATGTTAAGATGGAAAGTGAATAATGCATAATAAAGCGAACAATACTTTGTTATAGTCACAAATGTTATGAAGCGAAGTCCAAATATGCTTATCAAAGAGAAAACGTGACGTTGCAAAGTTGAAAATGTTAAAATGCTTAATCAAAAAAGCATTTTAAAGTTGAAAATGTTAAGGTACTTTGTTAAACGTGTTAAGACGCAAACGTTGAGTTGAGTTGAGTGATCTTGATTCAAGTGTCAATTCAATTCAATACAAATGTACTGCTTTACAATGAAGAACACGCATTTGTTCAAACTACAATATAACGCTATAATTTGTACGTACATTATTACGCTCCATTAATAACATAATCAAACCATTTTTATCAGAAACCAATACTTTGAAACATCTATGGTGGGCTGTAGGCCCAGTAGTCATTCCTTACACGTATCAAAATTAGATGTTCAGTTAAGTTACATTTAAATTCATGCATTGACTTCTCAATACATTTGACATCAGGTGAAAGCAAGTTCCAAGCAGTGATAGCTCTATAGACAAAGTAATTTCTACCTGCTTCCGACTCATAAATATGATCCAATATACAGTGATGACTCTGCATTGTTGGACGACTAAACACTTTAAGAACAAACCATTGACTATAATCAGCTATGCTAGAACTATATTTAAGTAGGTTGAACACAAAACACGTACTATACAGGCACAGGCGCTCCATTACAGACAGCGTGTTGGTCGTTTCCAGCAAGACATTTTCATTAATTGCATACCTATTTAATTTTTTCCGATTTTTCCTAAACACGTTTGCATCTACAAATTGAACAATAAGACCATTTATCTTGTTTTGTAATAATTTCATTTCAGCATTGCTTTGAATACCATACACTAGAGAACAAAAATCTACTATAGATAAGACATAGGCATTGAGTATAATAACAAATATTCTGAAACTCAAAACGTTTGATATTGGAAATCATTCCTACAGCCGAGCTTACTCTTTTAGACACATAAATATAATGACTTTTAAAATTAAGGTTAGTATCAACAATTACACCTAGATATTTAAATGTGAACACTCGTTCTACTTCCCTACCATCACAGTACAATTCCAAATTATCAGGGATTTTCCAGTCTCAGAATTTATGTAAAATCATAAATTTAGTTTTGTCGACATTAATAGTAAGATTATTACAATTAAACCAGGCATTTACATTATCCAAGCATAATTGCATTTCATGCACCATGCTCTCAAACATAGTAGAAGTGTAATACAAAACCAAATCATCAGCATATAAAATGTAATTAATGTCGTTTACGATCGACTCCGACACTTTATCTATATATATATAATAAATAATAATGGCCCCCATCACAGACCCTTGAGGTACTTCAATGCTTAGATCATAGCATTCTGATAGATAGGTTAACTTAAGGACCTTAACTTTAAATGTTCTATTTCGTAAGTAGTCTGTCAACAATTTGAGCAAATTATTATCAATATTATAAATATCTCTAAGTTTCATAAGTAGCTGCATATGCGGCACTGAGTCGAAAGCCTTTTGAATATCGATAAAGACCGCTATCGCTCGACCGCATTCAACATCTATATACCTATAGATGTCTTGAACAAACGTAAATATACATAGCAAATATAGTAGTGTCACTAGCTAAACATGTTAACATATAAAAATTAAAAAACATTACGTATCAAAGGTAACAACCGCTTAACAAATGTAAAAATGTAATTTTACAAAGAGAAGATGTTACAATGCAGTCAAAAACGCATATTAAATATGAAAATATTACCTTGAAAATTCAAAAATGTTATGCTATGATAATGATAAATAATAAATATATAACATGAAAATGGTACTTTGGAAGGTTAAAAACGTTACAATAAAAAGTCACAAATATATATTAAAGAGAAATAACTTGTCTTGTAAGGTCGAGATTGTTATAATCCACATTAAAAACCGCATATTAAAGATACTTGTACCGCTGCAAAGTTGAAAATGACATTATGCAAATTTTGGAATGTATACCAAACACGAAAATAGTATGTTAAAAAGTTAAACGTGAAGATGAAAAGTCAAAAACGTATGATAGGGATGACGATAGTACGTTGGAAGGTTAAAAATGTTAAGATGGAAAGACACAATAGCATATTTAAGACGAAGAACTTGCCTTGTAAGACCGAGATTGTTATGATCCAGAGTCAACACCACATACTAAAGATAAAATGTATCGTTGCAAGGTTGAAAATGGTAGTATGCAAATCTTAAAATGTATATGAAGTACTATAATAGACCGTTACAAAGTCAACAATGTAAAAATTCAATGTCAAAACCGCAAATTAACAGGGGGAAATGTTACGTTACAAAGTTTCAAATGTTACGATGCAAAATCCATAACGCATATTAAGATGAAAATGTTGGCTTAAAAAGTCAAAAATATTATGATCCACAGTCAAAAATGCAAAGCTGAAAATGTTATGTCAATGTTAGTATGTGATCTTAAAATGTTACGATGCAAAGTTGAAAACCGCACAACAAAGATAAAAAGATAACAGCACAAAGGTAAAATTGTTACTGTGCCACGTCATTTCAAATTTTAAAAATGCATATCTAAAATTATACAGTAAAGTTGCACTGTTGAAATGTTGAAGCTGTAGTCAAAAATGCTTAAATACGTAGTCGTAAAATGCATTTTAAAGTTAAAAACTAAAGCTGTAAAGTCAAACAATGTAATTAAACAAATGAAATATTACCTTACAAAGTGAATTGGAAAGTGTTTTGCCGGTCGGAATATGGACTTTTAGTATATATATTAGTAGCAAACTGTAATTGGCTGTACCACCTATTACCGTGAACGCGACTTAACGCGTAAAATTACACTTTAAAGGTGTTTTGCACATCTAAAAATAATCGTTTCTGATAAATAAAACAAAATTTGATAGCAAACTTCAAATGATTGTATCTCTAAAATCACTCGACACATGCCCAAAATTACACTTTAAAGGTGTTTTGCAGATCTCAAAATGATCTGTCATTTAGGGTCATATAAATAGATAGTAAAGATCGACGTAAATTACCTGCTTTGGTAACAACGACTCGACGAATCCTCAAATTGACAAATTTAAGATGTTGTGCAAGTCTAAAAATCGTTTCTTTAAATGTTATGAAAATTGAAAGCATATGTTAAGTAAATGTATTCTATAATACCGTCAATACAACTCAGCGCATATTCAAATTGACACTTTGAAAGTGTTTTGCAGGTCCAGTAAATAAAATAAAATTCGTTAGCAAACTACAAGTAAATGTACCTTCTGCTATGAAATCGGCTCAACGCATACCAATGAGGATCCAAAAATGATCTTTGTCAATCAAAATCATAAACATTAATAGTGTAAAGTGAATGTTGTCGCCACTATCTTAAAAATGACACTACACATGCGCAAGAAGTCACGTTGAAACTGTTTGGAAGATCTAAAAACAAGTCCCCATAAAACTCATGCAATTTGATGGTAGAGTTTTGGTACAGGTGTTTCTGACATACTTTAAAATGACTCTTTATCTGCTCAGGAAGACAGTTTGAAGCTGTTTTGTTGGCTTTAAAAGCAAGTCTGTCAATAAAAATTATAAACGTCAATAGTAAAATAAAAGTAATAATTTCTTCTACTATCATACAAATTACACAAGACATGTCTGATTGAAATATGTGTTAAAGATCTAAATTATCTTTGACGATACATATTATAAGATCCAATTGTAAAATTCAAGTAACGGTTTTCTTTACTATCTTACAAACGATCGAATATGAATAGATATAATAAATGACATGTATACGATGATTTCGTTGCCCTAAGAAAACTCATTGCCATCCAAGTTATAAAAAGTATAAATAAAAATCAAATATGAAGCCCCCTACTATTTCAAAAATGTTACATCACATGTTCAAGCTTCTTAGACACCTTTGTGGATTAAACAATTCAAATTTTTGTCTAATTGTTTTGATTTCCTTGGAATTATAGATACAATTTCTTTAAGCATAACTGTTAATCTCAGTATATTTTCAAACATCCTCAACGTCAGAAATACAGTAATTGGTACAAATTACTTTCAAAAGGCCTAAATCTAATTCAATTCCACGATGTTTGTTAGGAAACCCGGTGAACGCACTCTAAAATGTGATTCCTGCTTTTGGATTAGCAGTGTGTATTAAAGTGTTACCACATGTTTTACACCTTAGAGCGGTAACTTAAATTTACCTGGAAACTTGCTGCTTATACAAAAAGGAAGAGTAAGACGCACACAATGTAATTTTCAAAGGCAGATATAAGTAACGACGTAAGTAATCAAACTTCTGGCAGCAGGATAGTAGTTGTTCCGTAAAATATCTGCCTGTGATAATTACATTGTGTGCGTCTTACTCTTCCTTTTTGTATAAGCAGCAAGTTTCCAGGTAAATTTAAGTTACCGCTCTAAGGTGTAAAACATGTGGTAACACTTTAATACACACTGCTAATCCAAAAGCAGGAATCACATTTTAGAGTGCGTTCACCGGGTTTCCTAACAAACATCGTGGAATTGAATTAGATTTAGGCCTTTTGAAAGTAATTTGTACCAATTACTGTATTTCTGACGTTGAGGATGTTTGAAAATATACTGAGATTAACAGTTATGCTTAAAGAAATTGTATCTATAATTCCAAGGAAATCAAAACAATTAGACAAAAATTTGAATTGTTTAATCCACAAAGGTGTCTAAGAAGCTTGAACATGTGATGTAACATTTTTGAAATAGTAGGGGGCTTCATATTTGATTTTTATTTATACTTTTTATAACTTGGATGGCAATGAGTTTTCTTAGGGCAACGAAATCATCGTATACATGTCATTTATTATATCTATTCATATTCGATCGTTTGTAAGATAGTAAAGAAAACCGTTACTTGAATTTTACAATTGGATCTTATAATATGTATCGTCAAAGATAATTTAGATCTTTAACACATATTTCAATCAGACATGTCTTGTGTAATTTGTATGATAGTAGAAGAAATTATTACTTTTATTTTACTATTGACGTTTATAATTTTTATTGACAGACTTGCTTTTAAAGCCAACAAAACAGCTTCAAACTGTCTTCCTGAGCAGATAAAGAGTCATTTTAAAGTATGTCAGAAACACCTGTACCAAAACTCTACCATCAAATTGCATGAGTTTTATGGGGACTTGTTTTTAGATCTTCCAAACAGTTTCAACGTGACTTCTTGCGCATGTGTAGTGTCATTTTTAAGATAGTGGCGACAACATTCACTTTACACTATTAATGTTTATGATTTTGATTGACAAAGATCATTTTTGGATCCTCATTGGTATGCGTTGAGCCGATTTCATAGCAGAAGGTACATTTACTTGTAGTTTGCTAACGAATTTTATTTTATTTACTGGACCTGCAAAACACTTTCAAAGTGTCAATTTGAATATGCGCTGAGTTGTATTGACGGTATTATAGAATACATTTACTTAACATATGCTTTCAATTTTCATAACATTTAAAGAAACGATTTTTAGACTTGCACAACATCTTAAATTTGTCAATTTGAGGATTCGTCGAGTCGTTGTTACCAAAGCAGGTAATTTACGTCGATCTTTACTATCTATTTATATGACCCTAAATGACAGATCATTTTGAGATCTGCAAAACACCTTTAAAGTGTAATTTTGGGCATGTGTCGAGTGATTTTAGAGATACAATCATTTGAAGTTTGCTATCAAATTTTGTTTTATTTATCAGAAACGATTATTTTTAGATGTGCAAAACACCTTTAAAGTGTAATTTTACGCGTTAAGTCGCGTTCACGGTAATAGGTGGTACAGCCAATTACAGTTTGCTACTAATATATATACTAAAAGTCCATATTCCGACCGGCAAAACACTTTCCAATTCACTTTGTAAGGTAATATTTCATTTGTTTAATTACATTGTTTGACTTTACAGCTTTAGTTTTTAACTTTAAAATGCATTTTACGACTACGTATTTAAGCATTTTTGACTACAGCTTCAACATTTCAACAGTGCAACTTTACTGTATAATTTTAGATATGCATTTTTAAAATTTGAAATGACGTGGCACAGTAACAATTTTACCTTTGTGCTGTTATCTTTTTATCTTTGTTGTGCGGTTTTCAACTTTGCATCGTAACATTTTAAGATCACATACTAACATTGACATAACATTTTCAGCTTTGCATTTTTGACTGTGGATCATAATATTTTTGACTTTTTAAGCCAACATTTTCATCTTAATATGCGTTATGGATTTTGCATCGTAACATTTGAAACTTTGTAACGTAACATTTCCCCCTGTTAATTTGCGGTTTTGACATTGAATTTTTACATTGTTGACTTTGTAACGGTCTATTATAGTACTTCATATACATTTTAAGATTTGCATACTACCATTTTCAACCTTGCAACGATACATTTTATCTTTAGTATGTGGTGTTGACTCTGGATCATAACAATCTCGGTCTTACAAGGCAAGTTCTTCGTCTTAAATATGCTATTGTGTCTTTCCATCTTAACATTTTTAACCTTCCAACGTACTATCGTCATCCCTATCATACGTTTTTGACTTTTCATCTTCACGTTTAACTTTTTAACATACTATTTTCGTGTTTGGTATACATTCCAAAATTTGCATAATGTCATTTTCAACTTTGCAGCGGTACAAGTATCTTTAATATGCGGTTTTTAATGTGGATTATAACAATCTCGACCTTACAAGACAAGTTATTTCTCTTTAATATATATTTGTGACTTTTTATTGTAACGTTTTTAACCTTCCAAAGTACCATTTTCATGTTATATATTTATTATTTATCATTATCATAGCATAACATTTTTGAATTTTCAAGGTAATATTTTCATATTTAATATGCGTTTTTGACTGCATTGTAACATCTTCTCTTTGTAAAATTACATTTTTACATTTGTTAAGCGGTTGTTACCTTTGATACGTAATGTTTTTTAATTTTTATATGTTAACATGTTTAGCTAGTGACACTACTATATTTGCTATGTATATTTACGTTTGTTCAAGACATCTATAGGTATATAGATGTTGAATGCGGTCGAGCGATAGCGGTCTTTATCGATATTCAAAAGGCTTTCGACTCAGTGCCGCATATGCAGCTACTTATGAAACTTAGAGATATTTATAATATTGATAATAATTTGCTCAAATTGTTGACAGACTACTTACGAAATAGAACATTTAAAGTTAAGGTCCTTAAGTTAACCTATCTATCAGAATGCTATGATCTAAGCATTGAAGTACCTCAAGGGTCTGTGATGGGGGCCATTATTATTTATTATATATATATAGATAAAGTGTCGGAGTCGATCGTAAACGACATTAATTACATTTTATATGCTGATGATTTGGTTTTGTATTACACTTCTACTATGTTTGAGAGCATGGTGCATGAAATGCAATTATGCTTGGATAATGTAAATGCCTGGTTTAATTGTAATAATCTTACTATTAATGTCGACAAAACTAAATTTATGATTTTACATAAATTCTGAGACTGGAAAATCCCTGATAATTTGGAATTGTACTGTGATGGTAGGGAAGTAGAACGAGTGTTCACATTTAAATATCTAGGTGTAATTGTTGATACTAACCTTAATTTTAAAAGTCATTATATTTATGTGTCTAAAAGAGTAAGCTCGGCTGTAGGAATGATTTCCAATATCAAACGTTTTGAGTTTCAGAATATTTGTTATTATACTCAATGCCTATGTCTTATCTATAGTAGATTTTTGTTCTCTAGTGTATGGTATTCAAAGCAATGCTGAAATGAAATTATTACAAAACAAGATAAATGGTCTTATTGTTCAATTTGTAGATGCAAACGTGTTTAGGAAAAATCGGAAAAAATTAAATAGGTATGCAATTAATGAAAATGTCTTGCTGGAAACGACCAACACGCTGTCTGTAATGGAGCGCCTGTGCCTGTATAGTACGTGTTTTGTGTTCAACCTACTTAAATATAGTTCTAGCATAGCTGATTATAGTCAATGGTTTGTTCTTAAAGTGTTTAGTCGTCCAACAATGCAGAGTCATCACTGTATATTGGATCATATTTATGAGTCGGAAGCAGGTAGAAATTACTTTGTCTATAGAGCTATCACTGCTTGGAACTTGCTTTCACCTGATGTCAAATGTATTGAGAAGTCAATGCATGAATTTAAATGTAACTTAACTGAACATCTAATTTTGATACGTGTAAGGAATGACTACTGGGCCTACAGCCCACCATAGATGTTTCAAAGTATTGGTTTCTGATAAAAATGGTTTGATTATGTTATTAATGGAGCGTAATAATGTACGTACAAATTATAGCGTTATATTGTAGTTTGAACAAATGCGTGTTCTTCATTGTAAAGCAGTACATTTGTATTGAATTGAATTGACACTTGAATCAAGATCACTCAACTCAACTCAACGTTTGCGTCTTAACACGTTTAACAAAGTACCTTAACATTTTCAACTTTAAAATGCTTTTTTGATTAAGCATTTTAACATTTTCAACTTTGCAACGTCACGTTTTCTCTTTGATAAGCATATTTGGACTTCGCTTCATAACATTTGTGACTATAACAAAGTATTGTTCGCTTTATTATGCATTATTCACTTTCCATCTTAACATTGTTACACTTTTATCATAATATCTTCATCTTTGTTATGCTTTGTTGACTCTATAGCTTACCAATGTCAACTTTGCAACGTAAAATGTTTATCTTTGATATGCATTTAGAACGTTTTCATTTTTCAACGTAACGTTATCAATTTTGTGTCTTATCATTAATAGTAAATAATAATAATAATTTATTTCATTTTACGAGCGATTTAACTGAGTTCATACACTTAATGGGAGTTTACCACAAATATTGAATTACAGCATTGAATATAATTAAGATTTAAAGAAAGTTAAAAGTAGATCCTCGGTTTGGTTGCCCTGCGATTTGTTTAGATCATTAAATAGATTGCCAATAATACACGAGAATTTCTAGTAAATCGTACATATATATATTTAAATAGTACCACAATTTAGCAGTTCTGTCAACAATGTTTATTTTTGCTTTGCTGCTGGTTTTGTTTCCTTGCTGAAGTTGCTTTTTGAGTTTTGGAGTGTTCCAATGCATTATGGGTGTATTCCACTGTGCTAAATAGATGGAACTGTTTTATGACTGTGTGTGGTTCACCCTGCCAGTTTGAATCAATTTTTGATGCTTGTCGTGGTGCTTTCCTGCTTGCTTTGTTTCTACGAGCTTCCCGTTCTTTATATTTCTGCAGGCGCAGTTATTTTGAGAGGTCTGGATTATTGTACATCGGTTTTTTAATTCTTTTTACTCAGCGAAGTCTTTCTGCTGAGAATTAACTGCCGGTCACTGATAGTGTTGAGTTGGACTACTATTTGGCGTTGTTTGTAATATTGCCTATTCTGTGGACAGTATCTACACTAACTTCGGCTTTCAGTTCTGTACTTAGAATACTATTTACCTTTGATGGAAGTTGTTCAGCTGTTTCTTGCTCACAATCGTTTATGCCACTTATAATGACGTTGTGTTTCCTTTCGAATGTAGATGCTCTGTCACACAGCACTGTACACTCAGTTTATTTGCCAGTTCTATGTTTTTTCCATTAGTTCCTTCAAATTTTCTGATTTATTTAACTGTTTTGTGCAGTGTAACCTTATTCTTGATTTGCATTCTAATCATTTCTTTCAGCTGTCTTAGGGTTTTGCTTTGTTGAGTTTGGATTTCAATATGTTGAGTTAGGAATTCACTATGTTAAGCTTGCATTTAAGTTTTCTTCCCTTACCATGTTTGACACCATTCAGATAGTTCCGTAATCTTCTTGAGTATCCAGCTATTCCATGTTCATCGTTTCTTCGTAGATGGTGAGTTGAGTTTTCTGTTCTCAGTCGTTCTTTATTTTGTCTGGCTCAACTCCAGGATTTGATTTACCAAATTTTATTTCAGAATCTTAGTTCTTTGTTGAACTCGGGCAGATTTCTGCGTTGAAACAGTGCAGTAGTGGTAGCTAATATGTATACTGTACTGTGCAGTGCTAACGCATGCGGCAAGAATCCAGACTTTTTCCGTTCTTAATATTTTTTGATTTCGTTTATCGTTTACCGTAATTTGATACTTAGATTGATCAGTGCACGTTCACTGGTAATATTTCTGGTAATTTAGTTGTTAGGTGTAACTTTTTCAGTACCTAGCCGTCAATTTTAATCTTTTATTATTGTTTGAAGAGAAAGGAAGTTGTATTGGCACGCCAACTAACGATAAGGTATTTATAGCTAAGTAACGTCAGCTAAACGACGCATCCTAACATTTTCAAATTTTTAACGTACTCTGTTCATTTCTAAAACTCTCCTATAATTAAGGGAAAAAATTAAAAATAAAGTTATAGCGACATATGATACACCGTTGGAAAGCCCTTGAAAAGTAGATCCAGAAAACAAAAAGGTCGCCACGAGTATCCGGGCATCCTGAGGGTCAAAATCGGGGTTTTGTGGTTTTTTTGGAAAAATTATTAAAAATAGGGTCAAACACACACATGATACACCATTTGAAAGCCCTTGATGAGTAAACGTCGAATCTAATGAGCGCGCGGCAAATATCGGGGCATCCTGCGGGTCAAAATTGGGTTTCTGAAGTACTAACGCGAATGTATAACAACTTTATCAGTAGGACTACGGTCTGTAAGAGGCCAGTTAGAAGATAAAAAACAAGGGCGCAGCCCTTGTTGTTGCGACTATACTTTGATAACATTGAATCTTAACATTTTTATCAACTTTGTAACGTAAACTTTCTATCTTGAGTATGCATTTTTGGCTTTTAATCATTACATTATCAACTTTGCAGCATAAAATTCTCACATTTGATATGCAGTTTGAATTTGTATCTCAACATTGTTGACTTTATAAGACATGTTTTCTTTGATACGTGGTTTTAACATTTTCATATTTTTTGTTATGCATATTAACTTTTGAACCTTAAAACTTTTAACTAAGTTATATAACATTTTCCTCTTTAGTATGTATTTTGGACTTTAACAGTTTAAGCTTTCCAAAGTAATATTTTTCTTTGATATTCATGTTTTGATTTCGCAACGCATCGTTTGTGACTAACGAACATTCTAAATTTTGTAGCGTGATATTTTAATCTTTGTTATACATTCGCGACTTTTTTAACAACATTTTTAAGCTTTTGACTTAACGCTTACATCTTTGGTATGCTATTTTGTCTTTGCGTCTTAACATTTTCAATTCTGTAACGTTATAAACTAAACTTGGATATAATTACATTATTGGCTTCGCATCTTAACATTCACAACGTTGTAACGTCATACGTTTTTCTTTGTTATACATTTTTGACTTTGCATCTTAACAATTTCAAATTTGTATCAATATTTTCATCTCAGATATGCATAATTCGACTTTCCATCTAAACATTTTCATCCATGCAACGTAACATTTGTATATTTAATTTACATTTTTGATTTTTCATCTTAACATTTTGCACTTAATAACGTTCTTTTTTCATCCTTGTCATACGGTTAGGAGGTTTGCTACGTAACATTTTTATTTTTGCATCTTCATATTTTCAACTCAGCGACTTAAATATTTCATATATGTTAAACGTTTTTGACTTTAGATCAAAACAATTTCGACATTTCAAGGTAATTTTGTCATATTTAATATACGTTTTTGACTTTGCATAACATTTTCAAATTTACAACGTAACATTTTCATATTTAATATGCGTGTTTGACTTTGCATCTCAAATTTTTCAACTTTGTAACATCGTATTTTAATCTTCGTTATAAATTTATGACTTTGTATCTAAACAATTTCAAATTTTTATCAACATTTAAATCTCTGATATGCATGTATCGACTTTCCAACTGAATATTTTTAACCAGGTTACGTAACATTTGTATATTATATTTACATTTTAGACTTTGCTTCTTAATATTTTTAACTTACGTACTATTTTTATCATAATGACTTATATATTTCATATTTTTTATGCGTTTTTGAATTTGAATTCAAACAATTTCGACTTTTCAAGGTAGTTTTAATATTTTTTATTCTCGTTTGTTACTTTGCGTCTTTAGATTTTCATCATTTTAACGTAATATGTTCACCTTGCTTATGCTTTGTTGCCTTTGCATCTTAACATTTACAAGTTTTTTGTATTACATTTTCACTTTGGGTATGCATTTTTGACTTTGAATAGTAACATTGTCAACTTTGCAACGTAATATTTGCAAGTTTATTATGCGTTTTGCCTTGGCATCTTTACAATTGTAAGTTCGCAACGTAACATTTTTATCTTCAATATTCATTGTTGACGTTGCATCTTAACATAAGAATTGCATCTTTGATTTGTATTTTTGACTTTGCAACTCTGACTTTGTAATATGTTATTCTTAGTTATACAAATCTTAACAATTTCACATTTTTAACATTTAAATCTCTGATACACATTTTTTGACTTTCCGTCTTAACACGTTTAACCTTGCAACGTTTTGTATCTTAACAACGCTTTTCAACCTAATATTTTCATCCTTTTGAACCATTATTGATTTTGCATGTCAACATTTTCGCCATTGTGAATTAATATTTTAATCTTTGATATACACATTTTACTTTGCTTCTTAACAATTTTCACGTTTTACGCAACATTTCTATCTCTAATATGCATGTTTGGACCTTGCATCTTAACATTCTCAACTTTTCAACGTACCATTTTCATCTCTGATATGCATCTTTTGACTGAAACTTAACATTCTCAACTTTTCAACGTAAAATTTTATTTCTAGTATGCATGTTTATACTTTCCATCTAAACATTTACAACTTTGTAACGTAATATTTTAATCCTTGCTACGCAGTTTTTTACTTTGCATCTTAACGATTTCAACTTTTTACGTAGCATTTTCATCTCCGATATGCTGCATGTTTTGATTTTGCATTTTAACATTCACAACTTTTCAACGTTACATTTTAATCTTTATTATGCATGTATTGACTTTGCATCCTAACAATTGCAAATGTTTAACATTACATTTTCATTTTGAAGTGCATTTTAGATTTTAAATCTCAACATTCTCAACATTGCATTGTAACGTAATTTTAATGAATGCATTACAAAAAACCTTAAATACGTTTGCAAATAATAATAATTTTTAAAAAAAGCTACATTCCAATTGTTTGCAAGTTATCGCGCAGAATGTGGTGTGGGTGGAGTTATATAATTAGTTAAATATTTTTTACACTGAATTACAGACACACAAAACCGTTTGTGCAATATTGTACGAACCATAAGCAAATTTGCCATGCTTTTAAAGATTTTGTACAAAGGGCGGTGTAGGTGGAAACCCTATTGCATTTTATCATATGCTTTAAAAAACAACAAGATCTGTTGTGAAACAATTTACAACCATGAGCTACATTTTAATGTTTTGCAATATTTTGCAGAAGGGTTGGTGTAGGTGGGAACTTTATTGCATTTTATCATATGCTTTACAAAACAACAAGAGCTTTTGTAAAAGAGTTTTCAAAACATAAGCTACAGTTTATTGTTTTGCAAGATTTTGCAGACGGGTCAGTAAGGGTGGGAACCTTATTGCTTTTAACATATGCTTTTCAAAACAACAAGGGCTTTTGTAAAAGAATTTAAAAAAAATAAGGTACATTTAAATGTTTTGCAAGATATTGCAGAGGGGTCGGTGTGGGTGGGAACCTTATTGCATTTTATCATATGCTTTACAAAAAAAGGGCTTTTGTAAAAGAATTTTCATAACATAAGCTCCATTTTAGTTTTTTGCAAGATTTTGCAGAAGGGTCGGTGTGGGTAGGAACCCTATTGCATCTTATCATATGCTTTACAAAACAACAAAGGCTTTTGTAAAAATACTTTTAAAACACAAGCTACATTTTAATGTTTTGCAAGATTTTGCAGAAGGGGCAGTGTAAGTGGGAACATTATTGCATTTTACCATAAGCTTTGCAAAACAAACAAGTGATTTTGTAAAAGAATTTACAAAACATAAGCGCCATTTAAATGTTTTGCACGATTTTGCAAAAGGGGTGGTGTGAGTGGGAACCTTATTGCATCTTATTTTATGCTTTACAAAAAAAACAATTACTTTTGTAAAAGAATTTTCAGATCATAAGCTCCATTTTAATGTTTTGCAAGATTTTGCAGAACGGGCGGTGTAGGTGGGAACCTTATTGCATTTTATTATATGCTTTATAAAAAACAAGTGATTTTGTAAAAGAATTTACAAAACATAAGCTCCATTTTTATTTTTTGCAAGATTTTGCAGAAGGGGCGGTGTGGGTAGGAACCCTATTGCATTTTATTATATTCTTTACAAAACAACAGTTGCTTTTGTAAAAGATTTTTAGAAAACATGTTCTACATTTTAAAGTTTTGCAAGATTTTGTAGAAGGGGCGGTGTGGGTGGGAACCTTATTGCATTTTATTATATGCTTTACACAACAACAAGTGAGGTTGTAAAAGA
>JAQFZC010002988.1:0-20504 GCA_034695205.1 Dicyrtoma fusca
CACGGTTTTGCCCCATCCACGGTTTTGCCCCACCACGGTTTTGCCCCAGAACACGGTTTTGCCCCATCTTACATTATATCGATTTCCAGGCCTTGCATTTTCAACAATGCAACTTTTACACCAAAGTCTTGAAACTGTAAAACCGTTAAGCTATTTTGAATTGTCATAATCAGTAAAATATCAATAACATGCCTCCTAATTTTTAACTTTGTTCATTCTTGGATTAATTGTTGAAGGTGGTTCCATCAGATGCGACCGCTATTCGCGGAATCTTAATCGACAGCGAATCAAACTTCAACTGGCTTCCCTCCCTCCAATCAATTTCAGCAACGAAGGACAACTCCCGGGTGTACCTCTACTCTCAAAACGACCCCCAAAATGGGGTAGTTGGCCTTGCTAAGTGCTTGGCGCGTGAGCCCGATTGTGGCAACGTGCGCTGCATATTTGATCCCGAAGGAAAACTGACACTCAATTTTGAGGAGCCTGGCCCTATTCTCTCAGACATCATCAAAAACGACATGCTCATAAACGTCTACCAAAATGATCGCCTTGGCGCCCTTCGCCACGTGAAGCTTCGTAGTCCAGTTTTGAACGAGCCCACCAAGCCGGTGACCCATGCCTTCATAAACACTCTTTCCGTCGGCGACCTTAGCAGCTTGAACTGGATCGAGTCACGGTTGAATTTAAATGCGGACCCCAAGAACCTTTACAAGGTCAATTACACGAGTTTGAACTTCCGGGATCTCATGATGTCCACGGGAAAACTGCCCTTGACCCCGGCTGATGTCGCAACCTACGGGGATACCATTGGGAATGAGTTTTCTGGCTTCGCTCCCGACGGTCGCAGGGTCATGGCCATCGCAGATAAGGAAGGACTAGCTACTGCGGTCCAACTTAAGCCTGACAAGGTCTTTCTTTGGGAAGTTCCGCAAAACTGGTCTCTGGAGGACGCTGCCACCGTCCCAATTGTTTATGCCACGGCCTACTACAGCCTCCTATTCAGAGCTGGAATGCTCCCTGGGAAGTCAATTTTGATTCACAGCGGAACAGGTGGCGTTGGACAGGCGGCCATTAACATCGCCCGAAGCATGAATTGCGATATTTTCACCACCGTGGGAACACCTGAAAAGCGGGAAAAATTGAAAAAGCTGTTTCCATTTATTAAAGACGATCACATTGGGAGCTCCAGGGACTGCACTTTCGAAAATCAATTCCTCCAAGTAACTAATGGCAAGGGGATCGACTTTGTTTTAAATTCTTTGGCCGACGATAAACTCTTGGCTAGTTTACGTTGTCTTGCCGCCAGAGGGACGTTTATTGAAATCGGAAAATTTGACATTTACAAGGACACTCCCCTTGGAATGAACCAATTCAAGCAAAACGTGGTGTTTATGGTAGTTGATCTTCTTCCGGTAATATTGGGTATGTTACCAGGGAAACTGGAGATTGTCCAATCCTTAAAAGATGGGCTCAATAGTGGCGTTGTAAAACCTCTGGAAAGAACTGTCTTTAACCAAAATCAGGTCGAACAGGCTTTCAGATTCATAGCAACAGGAAAGCATGTGGGGAAGGTTCTCATTTCAACAAACTACGAAGAACATTTCAAAGACGTCAACAAAAACAGTAGTACGACCGATTTTACTAAAAAAAAGCGTCCATCCACGGTAACTGTGTCTCCAACGATGGCTGTTCCACGAAGTTACTTCCACCCAGAGAAAGCCTACGTGATTCTGGGCGGCTTGGGTGGCATGGGCCTGGAATTAGCTGACTGGCTCATAACACGTGGAGCCAGGCATATAGTTCTCCTCTCAAGATCCGGCGTCACTAGCGGCTACCAGAAATTATGCATCAAACGCTGGACGAGTGTCGGCGTCCAAGTTGACACGAATACAAGTGATCTAGCCTGCTTGGACACTGCCACAAAGTTTGTGAAAACCTACAAATGCCGCGGGATGGAAATTGGTGGGATTTTCAATTTAAGTCTCGTTCTCCGGGATGCACTGATAGAAAATCAAACAAATGAAATGTACCATGCGGTGGCTTCCCCGAAAGTGACGATGACCCATAACTTGGACGTCCTGTCTAGACAGTACTATCCAGACATGGACTACTTTGTTTGTTTCTCGAGCATTTCCGCAGGACTGGGGACCGTTGGGATGAGTAACTACGGCTGGGCCAATTCCTGCATGGAAAATATTTGCAAAAGCCGAAATGAGGCTGGCTTCCACGGGGCTTCGGTCCAATGGGGAATTGTGGGTGATGTTGGCTATGTTGCTGAAAAAATGGACATGGAAAAGATTGAAGGCGGCTTACTTCCGCAAAGAATTTCCAGCTGCATTCAAGCATTGGAAACTATTCTTGAGCACAGCAGGGAAAATCCTGAGCACTCCAAGTGCTATGCCTCATATGTGGTGTCCCAAAACACCCATCAGAGTCAAAAGGAGGTGAAAGTGGGTTTGCATGACTTGGTAGCCCGACTCTGTTTCATCAAAAATATGAATGACGAATCGATGCAAATTAAAACGCTGGCTGAGCTCGGCTTGGACTCTTTGAGTGGAACGGAACTGCAACAACGTTTGGAACTTGACTATGATCTTGCATTGCCCATGGATAGAATTCGAAATTTGCAATGGCAGGACATAACAGCTATTGCTGATGGTACCTTTTCAATTGCCGGTCAAACCAGATCAACTGGAAATGAGGAGAAGGGGGAGATCCAGGACCACTACGGCAATTTCCTCACGTTCCAGGATCAACTTGATGTAGATCGAACACTTGTGCAGCTGAGCAAAGCTATTGGGGAGGATGAGAAGGCAGTTGCGAGGAATTTATTTGTGGTGCCTGGAGCTGATGGGAAAGCCTCCCGGATTCTTTCCATGGCCAATAAACTAAAGCACAATGTCTACGCTTTTCAAAATAAAGAAGTGGGAACAGGGCAGCTTTCCTCTATTAAAAAGATAGCGGATGCTTATATACAAGTAATTTCACTTTTGTTCGATTTTTGTATTCCAATTTATTTAAAATGGTGTGTATGGTGTAAGTCCCTAGATCTGAATTATGTATAGGTACTTTAACAGACAAAGACTCAAATGCTCTAGGCCAAATGAATACATTCCTGAATCCTCCACGATAGTTCACAATTTTTTGCATCGTCGCAAGGTGTCCACGTGATTCTTTTCTGCATCGCATCCTTTAGTACCACCTAGTACTATCCAAGATCAACTCACGCATATTGTTCGTACTACCATCAAGGTACTAGGGATTTTAGGGAGTCACACTCGCATGCTATTGAGAAGTTTTTTTTGAATTATTTTTGTAGGAGCTAAAAGCTATTCAACCCAATGGCCCATACAATTTGGCAGGTTATTCCTTCGGAGCTGCGTTGGCCTATGAAATTACACATCAACTCACCAGCCAACATAAGGATAAAGTAAGGCATTTTTTTTCAAAAGCAATCTTGGGAACACAGTTATTCAACTCGAGGATTTTATATGAGACAATCTTTTTACATGATTCTTCTTAAAAGTGAATTTTGTAGTTCATTTTGTAGTTTTCAGTATGTGTATCAATAATGATTGACGATCTGAAAATTTTGCAGGTTGAAAACTTAATCCTTCTAGATGGTTACTTTAATTTGGACAAGCAAACGCTATTGAAGCAGTTAGCAGAAGTTCTTTTTAATTCTCTGCAGACTCTCGTGAAATTTTCTGACAAGGAGAAGCAGGTTAAATTCTTGAAAAAATAAAAAATAGTAAACCTTTCCATTTAATTAACAATAACATTACAAATAGTTTTATTATTGCTGCAGACGTGCGTAGAAATACTGGAAAAAACAGACACGGATAAAATGGTCCAAGTTGCTCAAAACCTTTTGGATATCCATTTGAAAGGTGATTATAAGGAATTGAGAAAAACATGGGACGGCGCCGTGAGAGCCATAATTTTGCTTTACGAATACGAACCTTCCTCAGGCTTGGACGCCAGCGTTCATTATATTATGGCCCAGGACTCTTTCCTTCAGGAATTCGACAACTCTCGGGATTACTACTTACATAAGGTATAGATAGTTGTTTTTGAAAAACAATTAACCTACTTGATTAAACTAAAATAATGCAAATTATTTAAATGTTGTTTAAACGTAATTATATAGTTATGTGCCAATCCCATCTCCATTCGCAATGTGTCCGGCAATCACACTTCTTTGTTGGAGGAACCATTTGTGCAACAAACGGCTGACATCGTCAAAAATATTCTTGGGTCCAACAATACTCAACAATCTGACCCTCAAAATAAAAAATGAGCCGCCTGTCTACTGACGGGCTGCTCATATATCAAAAAATATTTTCTTAAAGTGCTGTAACTATACTGCACTTTAAGAAAATATTTTTTATTAATTTGATTGAAGCGCTGAATTATAAGAAAATTGTAAACTTATTTCGGTTTTTAGAAGATAGAAAGCTTTTAATGCATTGCACTATAGTACGTGTAGGTTATAGTTGACTTTGTTGAGTCTTTTCTTTAAGGTGAGCCCTGAAGATTTAGCATTTTATGTTTCTTACAATAATCATACTATGTCTTATACAGCTTTGGCGACACTTAAACTACGTACACCAGTTGTCATTCATTATAAATAACACAAGAAATGTAATGTATCGGGAAATTAGCCAAAATAAAACTAACTAATTCAAAAATACGGTTAAAACTTTGTTACAGTAAAAGCTTAAACTACCGTAGAAGTTAATTTAATCGTAAAACATTATAAGCACAATTTAGTAACTGGCAAGAGCAGTAGAAGCAATCATTCCATCATAATTAATTTGACAAATCACATTTTGAATGTAAGCAGTTTGATAGAATTGAATGGTGTAAGTCAAGGATGGCTTTAATATGTATGTAATAACCTGATTTTCCATTACATTTATTGACTTGACACAGAATACCTTAGAATTTTGCACAGTAGCCAAACTACGTATTATTGCCAGAAAAAAATCTTAAAAAATAGAATTTATTATAAATAAGGTCAAATTTTAATTTTTGACTTTGTTGTTATATTTAGTTAGAAGTTGATTCGGTGATGATTTGTAGGGATGGTCGTGTACATTTCGGGTTGAGTTACTACAAGACGTGTCATCCAGCTCCTTCAATGCCATTTGTTCCTTCCATGACAAGTTCCGGAGGGAAGCTTGTTTGATCGCTTTTCTCCACGTGAGAGAATTGAGGGGCGGCTGATTGGAGAGGCAATTGTAGGAGTTGGAAGTGTTAGTAGATGCCATTGAAAAAATGCAACAGCTTTCCACTTGGAATGGTTTAAGGAAGATTTCTTTCGTTCTCGATGATGCACACAAAACATCGCGCTTTTCAGATTTCTTCGGACTGTCACCCTTTTGGTTGACTGAGATGGAGACGAGGGAGGGTTTTGATGAGGAGAGATTGCTAGTGGCACACTACAGCTGCTGGGACTTAAGCTTTTATTTTTGTCGCCGGGGCTGCAGCTGCAGCTGGAGTAGATTTCACTCGAGTCGAGATAGACGCGTTAGATTTCAAAGGGTCAAAAGCGCCGCGTGCAGCCGTCCACGCACCGCACGCTAAACCTTCCCATCCGTATACGTGTTGACGACGTAGCCGCCCGTGAACTCCTGGTCACTCGCCCCTCGACTCACGATCACGTTCATCCAGGAGTGCGACTTGAAGTTGAACTTTGAATGACCGCCAAGCAGTTTGATCGGCAGCTCCGTCTCGTAAGTCTGCTCGTCCGGGTCCTCGTCATTCCCAAAATAGAACCATTTCACGATCGCTGTCATGTCCTTCACTACTGATCCTTTTTCTAAACGATTTACAACATGTGTTACGACATTAACGACATAAACATAAAAATATTTTAAATCATTTTTACTCCTACGCCGCGAGACCCTGGGCCCCGCTGGCTTTTACCGAGTTAAACGTTTTTTTACTTTTGAAAAGTGAAAAATGTCATGAATAGGTGTGAAACCTTTTCGAAATGTAATAAACCTGTTTAGAATGTTTCTGAAAATGGCAATTTACAGTTTTTTGTCCTTTTGAAAGTGTTATTTACTAGTTTTGACCTTTTGAAAAAGTGATATTTACTAGTTTTGACCTTTTTGAAAAAGTGTTATTTACTAGTTTTGACCGTTTTGAAAAAGTGTCATTAACTAGTATTGGCCGTTTTGAAAAAGTGTCATTAACTAGTATCGGCCGTTTTGAAAAAGTGTCATTAACTAGTTTTGACAGTTTTAAAAAAGTATTATTTACTAATTTTGACCTTTTTGAAAAAGTTCAGTGTAAGTGTGTATTATTAGAGTAAGTAGAATTGTACGGTAGTTAGTTATTCGGAGGTTTACAGTGGAAGGAAGTTGAATGTGTGGAGAGATGCGCAGAGGAATGTGCAGTGGAGATGAGGATTGAAGTTGTATGTAATGCGACGGAGGCAGTCGGCATCCGTGAGGCAGTGAGTGTCCAGCGGTTGAAGAGATCAGAAGTAGACGGCGAGTGAGCAAGTAATACTGTAGAATTAGTGCGAACGAGCTTTTGGAATTTTATTTAGAATTTGGATATTTTGTGAAATCGAATAAAGACCTGTTAAGGCATTGTGTTACAGATACTCTATTGAGCTTTGTGTCCATCATTTAATTGATCATCGATTGGATTATTTATTATTTATTTGTAGTTTGTAATTATCATAAATTGGATAGGAGACGTGATTCCAGATCAACGGTTTGAGCTCCAGGGTTTCAAACTCAGTCATAGCCAAGATAAGCGGGTGCATAAATAATTAGAATAAATACCCCATATAATCGCCAAAATAATCATCAAAAAGTATTTAGTAGTAGAAGCGCGAAGTTATGGAGATTGAGTAAAATACAGAACGTTTCATAGTGGAGGCAAAAGGCGATCTAAAATTGGCCATGGAACCGAAATTGTGTGAAATAAACTTTAACTCTAATAAACTAAAAACAATAAAGTATCATAAAAGAGGAAAATAAAAACTGAAAATGAAAATTCAAAGTGATAAAAGTGAAGGAAAAGACAGAAAGAATGGAAAATTTTGATACAAGTATTTACCTACAACATTAGCAGTGTGTGTTATAAGAGAACATTGGAAAATTGAAGTGCAGCGTGTCACTAGCCTATATCAAAATGGCGACGAACAAACCGACGGCCGTGCCAGAAACCGAGGATGCAGTGCCAACGGACAACGCATACTTCAGCTGGCGCTAGAAGGAAAACAGTGTTGAGTAAGCGTAATTCAGAGGAAAAGGCTGTAGTATCGAAGTATCATTTTTGAGAGCCACATGGCAATTACATTACAATTAACGGAAAGTTTTTAAAATCGAAGTTTAATTTTTTTTATTTTTTTCCAACTGACCGTTAATATTTCCCAAGTAGAGAGAACGTCAAAAAGAGACTTCAATAAATTTTTACACATGGTAGCTTCAATTGAAAGACTGATAGACCGTTAAATCGAGGTCAAAAAGGCAGACCAGTAGGTGAAATCCAGGAAATGTCCGAAATGGAGGAACAGGTAGTGATAGTCGACACAATGGAGCAAATGTGATACGAAAATTATAAATTGAGGAAAGCTATTGAGCAAGCACAGAAATTATCCGAGGACTATCAGAAGATGAAATCATCTTTAGATCAGACGGCTTAACGAGCACGAGAGTTTAGACAGGAAGCAGAAAAAGGTAAAGATTTAGCAGACAAGGCTAGGGAGGATTCACAACAAACTAGGGAAACATTTGAACAGCTCAAAGAAAGACTGAGAAAGGATAGGAATTATGAATTTTTATTTCACGAACAAATGGATTTAGAGGATTACGGCGAACATGATTATTCTTTACGGGATATTAGACAAGATGAACAGGAAAGACAGGATAACAATAAAGGAAATGATCAGGAAATGCAGGATTATGACGGTGAATACGAACAGGAAAATCTACGTGCCACAAATACAGGTTTACAAAATAAATTAGACGAGGCAGACTATTCATTGATTAAATAGGCAAACGAGAGTTAGCAGACGTATTTCTAATGTTAGTGACGAGTTCAAGGAAACCATAATAAAGAAACTACAGATGGATATGGAACAAAGTCAGTTCGATCTAATTAAAAATTAAGTTGGTCTATACGTTTCATCACAAAGTTCTGAGACTTATGAATCTCGATTGGAGGAGCAGAGGATTCAGAAACAGAAAGAAATGCGATATTTTTTCGCAGAGTCGGAGGATGTAGCAGTGGAAACTTGGTTTCGTCGAAAGAATGATGTTTTGGTTGATCAAAGTCAGGAAGCACAGGATGATCAGGAGCGACAGGATATTTGGTTGGAATTTTGACGACAGTTCATAGCTCAATTTGATCCGAAACATAGTGCAGCACATGCGGAGAACAAATATGAAAATTTTAATTAGGGAAGAGAACTGCAGATGAGTTTGCTTCTCAGATAGTGGAGATAATTCTTGAGATTGACCCGAAAATTTCAACTTACATTATTCTAAAGAAGGTTTATAGGAAGTTGCCAGTAGAAATTCGACCAGACTTAGATGAGAATTATTAGGATTAAATTCCAAAATTCAGGAAAAGGTTAGAAATAATCCTTGAAAAGTCGACTAAGTTGAGGGAAATTATGCGTGAGAAAGGCGGAGTAGGAAAAAAGGATAAGGAAGGAAAAGAAGTAAAAAATGACAAGGTTGTTACAATAGTTAATAATAAAAGGGCAGCGCAGAGTAATAAAGGCTCAGAAGCTACAGCAGAAGGTGTGAAGAAAGCTAAATTTGAGGAAGCATGTCGAGGTTAAAATGTTGTTATTAGAGAAAACGACAGAGGTCGATGTCAAATAGGTTTAGGTCGGGGTAGAGGTGATTTCAGAGAAAATTTACGAGATAATTTGTGTCCGGGATTTAATAATTTTGGACGAGGTAATAATTTTAAGCGGAGACGTGGAAATTTCAGAGGTCGAGGAATTTGACCTGGATTCATTCAACCCGACATTAGAAATCAAGGAGTTATTATATGCAGTATACTATTGGTTTGTGGAAATCAAAATTTACAACTAATCCAACTAACAGTAATAATAGTAGGAAACGTTCAATAAGAAATTCTAATGTTTCAGTGAGTAGTTCTAATCAACAGCAGGTAAATCAGGGAAATGTTAGTTCAGTGCCAGATACATTTAGTGAACCAGAGTTCGAATTAGAAAGTGAGTATGATAGATTGTTGCAAAAGTCGAACAATTCATCAGACATTTTTATTAATTTAACTTTGCTTGATGGATATTCTGTTGAGGCAGTGAATGATACAGGGGCTAATATTAGTTGTATTTCGCCAGCCTGTGCACATATTATAAAAAAACACAGCCTGAATTCAATTGAGCCACAAAAAGAGACATTTTTTTCAGTTTACCGAAGAACCATCACATTGTTACAAACGAACAGCTAGGATTTACTACAAAATAGCAGGTATTACAAATTACATTGATTTTGTAGTCATTCCGAACATGTTAACTTTGATGCTAGTAAGTATACCGTTTAATAGACAGCATAGGACAATTATTAACTTTCAAACAAATAAAATTGAACCAGCAAGGGCCGCTGCTTTGTATGCAAAGGCCGTCACCACACAACGTTGCATAAATACCCAGCTACAGCCACAAATTACGCTACGATTGTCCAATGTGAAGTAATAAATCACTCACATACTAAACACGCTAGTAGGGGAATTCTACCTACAGCAGTTGTGGAGGTCTCGTTCCAAAACAGACAATCAACTGCGGGTTGCCTCATAGACACTGGGAGTAGCTCTAACTTAATAGTAGAAGCTTTGGCAGAGTACCTACATCTTCCACTCCAACCTTGCTCCCAAAAGTTCATGGTTTCAGGAGGAAAATCTATCACTGCCGAGGGGCACAATGGGGCACAATGGGGCACAATACGTTGCATTCTAAGGTTGACCCAATAAAACCTATTGCAGTCACAGCCTTTGTTCTTTCTTAAATCACTTCCGACTTACCCAACGCACCCGTAGACATGTCGACGTAGAATCATTTACACAATTTACAATTAGCACCGTCGTTCTACAAGCCAGCATCTATCGATATACTCCTAGGCTCCGCAGCGGTAGATGTAATCTGGAAAAATCATAAAATCCGCGGTTTGCTAGGGCACATGCTACGGAGCTAGGCTTTGTCATCATGGGAGCGACCTCCCTAGACTCCACGATGCACTGCCACGTCGTTAAGGAGGAAAAAACCCAATTTGACCTAGATAAATTTTGGGCTGTGGAGGAAATTCCAGAATTACGCCCATTCACGGCAGACGAAGTGGAATGTGAGACCCTCTACCAAGTTAATACAATCCATCTTCCATCAAGGAGGTATCCAGTCAAGTGGCCGTTTAGAAAAAATTTCCCGCCACTAGGACACTCTCAATCGATGGCTATAAAGCGGTGGCTTTCCGTGGAAAGGAAATTATTAAAATCTAGAGAATATCACGAGAATTACAATGCTCAATTACAAAGCTACTTAGATAAAGATCAGGTGGAATTAATTCCAGTAGCTGAGATGACGAAAGTTGAATCCTACTTCAGTCCGCACCATCCTGTTTTTAAGACAACAAGCACCACTACAAAACTACGTGTCGTGTTTGATGCAAGTGCCAAATCGAGCACCGGAATCTCCTTAATGACACGATGATTGCTGGTCCAACTATACAAATCGAATTAGTCGCCCAGTTATTTAAATTTCGACTCTAACGAATAGCTTTAAACGCTGATATCGCTTTGATGTATAGACAAATCCGAATTCACCCCGACAAATGAGACTATGCACGTATTGTTTAGCGTAAGCACCCATCCGAATCATTGCGTTTCTACAGAATAAATATTGTAGCATTTGAGTGTGCCAGTAGCCCATTTCTGGCCTGCTGGACCCTCAAACGCCTGGCTCATGACGAAAGAAAAACCTACCCCCATGGTAGTAAAGCATTGACTAATCATTTTTACATAGATGACCTTTTGAAAAGTGTAGCCAACGTCCATAAAGCGAAACAAATACAATCTAAATTGATCACCATGCTCCAAGGAGCGCATTTCACGTTGCAAAATTGGAGCTCTAACTCAGAAGAAATATTAGAGACACTGCCAGTAGAATTTAGGGAAACAGACTCCACTCTCCCTAGATACTACTGAATCAATCAAGACGCTCGGACTTCAGTGGAATCCAGCCATTAACACCTTTTTATTTAAGGTTAATATGGAACTTCACAAAAAACACAAAAAGAAGCATTTCCTGTACGACATTTCCAAGTTGTACAATCCTGTGGGATTTCTTGCCCCAGTAATTGTACGGGCGAAAGTTCTTATTCAATCCATATAGATAGCAAAAATAGAGTAGGACAATGTCCTTAACAATGCAAAGGAAAAACGATTTAAATCACTGAACCTTTTCATTGATGCCAAGAGTTTATTGCGGGTCGGAGGCAGACTAGACAAGGCGGATCTTGCTGAATCCATCAAGCATCCCGTCATGTTGCCTGGCACTCGTCCTCTCATTTAAGCAATGATCTTGTTTCATCACTATCGCCTAGCTCACGGAGGATAGGCAGTGTTACATACCTACCTTCATCAGACCTATTGGATACCGAACGCCAGCAAACACATAAAATCCATAATTGACAAATGCCTGATCTGCTTTCGATTCCGAGCTAAACCTGCATCCCAAATCATGGAACAGTTGCCCCTAGCGAGGGTTACAGCTGGTTGACCATTTCTCCATACTGGCGTAGATTTGGCTGGACCAGTTTTACTTAAAAATATCTCCGGTCGCAGCACTGCCAAATTCAAAGTATTGGTAGCGTTGTATACGAGCTTGGCGACTCGGGCCGTTTTTTGGAGCTGGTCTCTTCATTATCATATCAACCCTTTCTTCTTTCGTTACGGCGGTTTATCTCACGCCAAAGTCGGCCATCAGACGTTTACAGCGACAATGGCCTGAATTTTGTAGGGACGAATAATTACATCAAACAAATGGCGACGGATAAGGAGAAATATGCCAGAACGATTTTACCTGATATTCATTTAGATGCCATTACTTGGTATTTCAACTCTCCTAAAGCGCCTCACATGGGTGGAGCATGGGAGGCTGGAGTGAAACTAATAAAATTCTACCTGTACAAAATAATGACCAGAGACAGTTATAATTATGAAGAGTTCCAAATCATTATTGTTTTTATTGAGGCTATCGTCAATAGTCGCCCGTTAACGCCAATTTCGGATGACCCGGAGGATTTGAACGTACTGATATCAGCTAATTGTTTGGTGGGAAGCCATCCGTCTACTTTTCCAGAGCAAGATCTGGGGCATATTCAGATAAATCGGTTGAATAAATACCAACTTATCCAGCGTCGGACACAAGAAATATGGACCAGGTGGCAAGAGGAATATCTGACCACATTGCAAAAACAAGTAAAATGGCAGACGCCCACCGAAAATCTGATGAAGGATGACATGGTACTTATAATACAAGAATCCACACCGCCGTTTTAGTGGAAAATTGGACGGAGAACAGAGACATATCCAGGCAAGGATGGTCACGTAAGTTATAACACGAAACGGCAGGTACCTACAAAGAAGAGAAGGGAAAGATGAAAAGAATCATGAAAGAATTCACTCGGCCCATAAACAGAGTAGCGAAACTGCCCATGGAATCTGACGTGACGCATGAAACACAGAACGACTCTGCATCAACAAAAAATACAAAGCAGGTTGCAGATAAACAGTCTACAGTGAATTACGCACAGCATGCACATAGCAACAAAGGCTCTGCGTGGAAACGGATTTATTTGATGTGTACGGTTTAAGCTATTACCATTCGTCACACAGCAGGCTTTGGAACGTTTTTCAGTGACGAAGGAACATTAATTACTTCAGCTGAAGTGGATTTTACTCCTTACGATTCAAAAGAAAGTTACTTTAACAGTTATGAACACGAGTTCATTCATCCACGGCCATTCCCTCCACGCACTAGCTATCCGCGCAGTAATCATTCATTGGATGATTATTTTGAATTCACTACGTTCTTGGATCAATATAAAACGTCAAACGAGGCCAGATCCACACTATTGCCAATGTTGTCTCTTCACATGCAACATGAAAACGTTGGTTTGCCTCTCGGCGTCTTTGCTATTGTGTGCGCACTGTTGGGATTGATAGGAAACCTGCTTTCATTTATTGCCTTGCGGACGGACAAAAACACAAAATCCAACCACACACTGATGATAGTGCTGCCCCTTCACTTGTCAGATTTGATGACTTGTTGTTTCTACTTACCTATATGTGCTGCAATATAAATACGCCCATCGCTCCGACATGGTTTCTTTTTATGTCAAGTGTTTCCTTTTCTGATAAATGGAATACCGCGGTTTCTTTATTGGCCATTATGACTTACTATAAATCGTTATATACGAGTAGCATATACTACTATTTACAATCGTATATACACCCGACGCTCCATTCTCATTTCTATCGTGTGTACATGGCTATGTGGATTTGATTTGTTGACTCCAGCCCTCTTTGGATGGTGGGTATTTATTGGACGAAGGACGAAATTTGCACCAATATGCACTATATTGCCAGATAAGAATGGTGATCGCCAATGGGTTTGTTTTCATTACCAGTTGTACTCTTACCTATACTAGTGATGATAGTGTTCTACGCGCACATATACATTTTCGTCAAGAAGGCAACTCGACAGATACAAGGACGACGAGTCAGTAGGGAAGATGAGAACAGACATCAATCGACCACTAGAGAATTACATTTGACAAGAACCATCGCACTCAATTTCTTCAGCTATCTTCTGTGTTTCCTACCACTCATGATACTTAAACTGGCCGACAGTGAGATGATGGTAGTCCACCCGCTGAATTATTTAGTTGGTTTGGCTGTCATATGGACGTACCCATTTATTAACTTTCTAATTTATGCATTGACCAACATTCAATACCGGCAAGCATGTTAACGATTACTTTCCATACGCGACACAACCTCCACTCGCCGCCTCCAACCTAGATAAGGTTCAGCGAGGACACTCGCAGTTATAATTACAATCTGCCTCACTGGGGCATTTGCCAGGTATGAAAGCACACCATTGCTCTCGTCCAAGGCCCCTCCGTGTACAACCCCATGGATTGCCTACAAGGAAATACCGACTTGTCACCAGTCTGTACATTGGTTTCACATACTCGCCGACGGTTCAGTATGTGATTAGGAATTAATATGTGGGACAACACAGAGAGTAGCCGCTTACGCTACGACCTGCATAGATAAACCAATCACTTGCACTAATGCCACCAGATTAAATTTAGATACTTTAAAGTGTCAAGTAATTGAAACAATCGTCGATAAAGAGATCTTGAATGAACTCAAGAGCCCAAGTGATCTTTGCTCGGTTGGGGACTTAAACAAACATTGTCAGCATTTTATTCAAGGCTGGAAGGAAATTCCAGTGGTCATAATAAAAAACCAACTCATTCCATTAAATACGCTTACGATCCAACAAGATGCTCAATTAGGCTCCATAAACTCCTACTCCTGCACGTCTTCATGAGTGTTAAGTCGCGGTGAACAGGGGCAGTGTCAAGGTAACAAAGCCTTTTGTCGCCACATGGGATGTCCGCCGGTCGACCTGAGAGATGAAACCATAAATATGATTTCACCCCATCCAGCACGTTGTTTCTGTGCTTATAATGAATCTACGATTACCTATGCATTATAAGTTGGAGATCATCGATTTTTCTCGAGCTGATGGGGGAGTATGTATGTACCAGTACGTGAAGAAGATCTGAGTAAAAATCTAAAATTGCAAGACTGTCACAACTGTAATATTACGTGTGCCAAGGCCGGCATCACCGTCTCTACTCCGCTGACAGTCCCACGCATGATTTAAGTCACTCGAAACCCAGCAACTATATCTGTCATGCCTACTTCCATAGTCACTGAGATTAAATTTACGGCTCCTATGGCCGCTACCACTGGACCTATTCGATTGACATCTGGGTGGCTCAAGTTGATCATCCTATTCAGCCCATTATGACTTGGCTGTGCATACCTATCTGTGAATTAATTACCTGCCACTTCTGCAAGGATCGCTACATTAATGTTGCATGCTACAACGCGTACCACTGGTTTTTCCTCATTGTCATTGGTATAGCTGTAGTTGCGATTACTGTCACAATTATTTTCTTGACGAAAGTGGCAATGACAATCTCTTGGTACATTTGTTTTCTACTGCGTAAATGTTTAACTGTCTTCCAGCGACGTCGAAATCGCAAAAACAAGAAAGTTGCAAGGAACAGGGATGCGAAATCAGGATTGCCTCTTATAAATACTTCACTCAGTCCGTATCATCCAACTGTCGCTAGCGTACAAAGAGCGGCCAACCCTCGTCGTATGTCATATATGCCAGGGCCTCTCCTCACCACGTTCATCATGTGCGTGTTTCTACGTACAGCACTTGCCTGTGCCAACTCGCTGCCATGAGTGTTGGTAACAGAGTGTTCAACATACAAAGGAATTACTACAAGCTCAATTTGCATCAACACAAGACTATAACTGAGTGCCATCGGGCAAATTTCGTGTTTCAAAATAGAATTCAGTAACAACGACATTCTAGGCCCTTTAGAAACAAAAAATGTGGCTTTGAAATTTCAAAAGGAACTACTTTACTACGTGCCCAAGGAAGTGGCGAAATGCACTAGCAAAATCATGTGTTACAATTTGTTAAGTAGTGCTACCTGTAATGGCGATAAATGCATCAACTTTAGTGCTAATGATACGATTGACGACTTTAAAGCTAGTATGTGCCACCTAGGCTGGAGTGAATGCTACATGCAGAGAGTGCCTTATTGTCTATGGATCCTTACTAGGGACTGCCATTACATTAGGCTTTATCTGGACAACCCGACAAACACGGTGTTTGAGGTTTATTCTTGCCCTGAATGGGTATTTTCGGCCACTGTAAATGTCTTTCGCTACCTAGGAAACAAAACGACAAATGACGTCTTTGATCTCCACGCTGGGGTACCTACAAAAATAGCAGGCATCGATTTCAATTTAATATCCGTTTCTACACCACCCATCCCTCTGCTTACTGAATGTATTATTACCAAAGAAAATTTCTCTGCTCTCGCTCCGTGCAATAGAAGGGGTGAAACTACGACCAATTGATTAGGGGAGATCTCTTGTAATATGGAACTGGACGCTCAAGATCTTACAACTAAATGTTATGCTAGCATGTCTTTAATCCGTTCTTTAATTGATTCCTCAGGCGTCCGCTGTATCTCTAATTTATTGAACCCGAACAAAGTGATGTCTATTCAACCACTGCCTCTCAAACTATCAAATGGGGTCCTGTTTCTACGTAATGGGACTGTAGTTTTTGAAACCAACCCGGACTCCCTGCTGGAAATACAGATCAGCACCGACAACCTACAGCTGATCAAAGCAAGCCAGGCCTCAACCTGTGAAGCCCACTTTGTGAAGCCCGATTGGAATCGGCGGATGTGATAATCCTGGAGTGTCCAAGCGTCGGTTTCTTTTCACCAATACCTCGTACTGATGAACTGAATACCCATCAAATACATTTAACTCAGCTCGCCTGAGATTGATTTAACCTGTTTATTACGATGTACAAAAAATAGAGCACCACTGAATGTAAAGAGACATCTACATTATTTGTCCCTCGTCGATGTACGTGATTCTCATACTTCGATGTCGTATAATCCTGTAGACCACAGTTTGGGCTTCAACCTTCTGTCACTCACAGAGTTCTCCTGGTATTCATGGATAGTTCGTGGTCTTATTTTTATTTGTATCCTACCACTGTTTATTATTATCCTTATTACCAGTGTAAAAATGACCATTCGTAAAATTATGTAAAATGCACTATTTGCACATTTATGATACGCCCACTACTTTTGGAAATTAAGTATACACTTTATGTTTTTTGTCTATTTTGATTTATTGGTCAATCAACGGGCTGGAGAATGTTTAGGTATACATAGTTTAGTTCCTTATTCATTAATATTAATTACTAAATAAGCAAATTCAACTTTGTGTACACGTTCTAATTTTCCTCATTTGCAATGCAGTGCATGTTGTTATTGCATGAGCACCAGAGTTGCTAAGTGCTGACTAGCACAATCGCCTTCTACCATTTACTTCCTTGAATGCCACAAGGAACTTGTTCTTTGTAATCAACACACGACCTCCAGAACGAGAACAACATTTGCTCTATACATTATTCCTTATCAAACCGGCACTGCCAACACTGCCAATAAATGAAAGTATTTTATATATATTCACTTCATGCCACAATACTTACTTTTACTTATTATGTTATTCGACTTGTCTTTCAACCTACTTCACATTCACACTAAAAAAATAAACTTACTTCTGCTTTAACCAGCAAAGACAACACATGCACTGCCGTTCCTTCATTGTACCATAGGACTTATTTATTTGCCAAATAACTTCCTTTTGCATCATTACAATTCCTTCATATTTTGCGTACATATAGTACCTACTATTCTCAACGAGTTCCATACAAGAACAGAGGGATAATAATCGTATTAGTGGCATATACATATTGATACTCGGAATCGGTTATTTCAATTTTTCGGGTGTTGGCAGATCAAATAATCACATAAAAATGTTTTTAAAACTGACAGCAACCATGTGTCTGCTTATTTAAAAAATAAAATTACTGTTATTCGATCTGATAACATCCGAAAAACGGGTTTTAATTAACAACACAAAAACTAAAAATGCCAACTATTTTTAAGTTTTTTGATACCAAAGAATTCTCATGGTTAGCCCTTGGCAAAAGAAGATTTTTAAAATAAGCAGTTTTTTTCTTTGTTGTATAATAATAATTATAATTTATTCATTGGGTCGATTTGACCGTTTCGGTCCACACAACCTGACTCAACCAGTCACTGTGGGTGAGGAAGATAGGAGGCTACCGCATCTATTTGTCTAGGTCATATTATATACCCTTCCACCTATCCCCGCCCCCCTCCTCCACAGTAAAGGAGTCCATTCCCTAGGCCCCTACATTAAGTAGTGGTCACTAGTGAGCACCAAAGGAGATTGGGTTTCAATCAACCATTCAGTGACGTGTACCGTACAAACACAGCCATACACGATTAGCTGGCAGTGACCGAGGATTGAAGCTTGGGTCTGAAACTGGGAATTTCCATTCCAGTCTGTAGTCCTTACCTCTCACCCAAGCACGCCTGCTTTCTTTGTTGTATAGATACTGAGATTAAAACTTTTGTTTGTTTTTACGTTTACCTGAATTTTTCGACAACCGGTGATTAAAATTTCAAAATTTTAGAGCCAAAATGTTTCTTAAGATATAGGTCCATGGTATAAAATAGATACAATTTCAAGGTAGGCCCAGAGTGCCTATGTGTGACATGTCCCAAAGTGTGACCTCGTGCCAGTAATAGTAGACCCGACCACTTGACCTAAAGCAATGTTAGTTTACCATTGAAAGTGGACATTCTTATTTACTCGTCATAAATGTTTGAGCGCGAAACAAAAACATTGAGACTTTGAGACCAGAGAAAAATCATGAAGGAAGCAACCCGTTTCAACTCACTTTTCAAATTCTATCAGTCGTTCTTGAAATCTGAAAATTTGTTTCAAAACGATTTTGTTTTCTGGTAAATTAGTTGTTAGCATAAACACTAGTTATGTTGTCGGCCTATTAGTGCATCAAAACCAGAAAATTAATTTTGCATCTCTGAGTAACTGTTGAGAAAACCGAACCGTGTCAGAAGTACTGTCAGTTCCTATGTGTGACCGCTGTGCGGTTCTAACTGTGACCTAGGTATGTGAACTGCTTGATAGAGGAGCCCCAGTTCTCTGGATGCAAAAATGACTGACAGAATTTGAAAAGTACATAAGTGGAAATAGGCTGGTCAAATTTTTGCTACTCTAGTCTAGTCTAGTCATTTATTGTTTAAGCACCCGCTAGTCTAGTCACGCTGTTTTCCTGACACATATTGTCTAGTCTAGTCTATTTAGCTCTACAATCTACTTTAGTCTAGTCTATGCAGCACTAAACCTACCCTAGTCTAGTCTAGGCAGGACTAAAACCTACCCTAGTCTAGTCTAGGCAGGACTAAAACCTACCCTACCCTAGTCTAGTCTAGTCAGCAACTTGCCTATACTTTACCATGGGAAAAATCGTGGGAAGTCTAGTCTAGTCATTTTGCCCGGAAGTTCTTGCTAGTCTAGTCTAGTCTATTAAAAAAAATTCGACCGATGGCTAGCCTAGTCTAGTCTTCAAAACAATTTCGACCAATGGCAAATCTAGTCTAGTCTATTCGAAAAAATTTCGACCAATGACTAGTCTAGTCAAACCGGCCAAAAAAGCCAAAATGTCTAGTCTAGTCCGCCTAGACAAGGCCATCCTTGAGTTGCAACGGGATGTCCACTTCGTTTACGATTTTTTTCTGGTCTCAATCTTTTGGTTTCGCGTTTAAAAATGTATGACCAGTATGACGAGTAAAGAAGAATGTCCACTATCAATAGTAAACTAACATTGGTTTAGGTCAAGTGGCCAGGTCTACTATAAGTGGCACCCGGTCACACTTTGGGACCTGTCACACATAGGCTCTCTGGCCCTAATGGTAAATAAATGGGGTCCTAGCTCGGTCACACATTGGACCCTGTGTGTCACACAAAGGGCACCTCAGCTTTTTTGAAATTTCTTGAAACTTGAAATACCTTTAAATATTACTTGTTCGTTCTGATGTTATACGTGCCGTATATTTTTTTAGGAATAAATAAAAGTTTCGCGCACATCCAGGTATATTTGTTGTCTCTGCATGACCACTTGTTCAGAAGTTATAGCTTTCGGAACATTTACCTTGATGAACCCTGTCACACATAGGCACTCAGAGCGTATTTCAAATTTTGGCAGCCGTTTTCAAAGAAACACAATACATTATCAATTCGTTTTTTTCTTGTTTTCTTACTTTGCTAATATAGTTAGTGTACCTGCAAAAATTATTTAAGTTCAACTCAAACTCACTGGACAAGGATCAATTGTGATGAGAATAGTTTTCACAATCACTGCTGAAATTGTGAAATCAAAAAACACAATTCACTATCAATTCTACTGCTCTACTTTCGTTATTATAATATTGATTATCACATTTACGTGTAACGTGTAGGGTAAGTGCACGTAATTGTGATAAACACTTAATTGTATAAGCAAAGCTAAACTAATGTTTGCAAAAGGTTAGTGACTATATTTCGACAACTATATAAACCCATGCATTACCACAAACTAATTCAGTATTCGTTTATTGTTTGTTGCAGGATATGCAGAATCTTGGTCACAACAATTATACAAAATAAGAGCAGTTCAAGATACAATCCCGTGGACATATCTACTAGAAGACCTAGAAGGAAATCGTACG
>JAQFZC010002989.1:0-20503 GCA_034695205.1 Dicyrtoma fusca
CTTGTTTTAACCTTTTTTAAAAGTATTATTTACTAGTTTTGAACTTTTTTAAAACGCTAATTTCTTGTTTTAACCTTTTTGAAAAGTTCTACGCCCTAGTTTTGACCTCTTTGAAAACGTTTATGGTACAATATGCACTTTTGCAAAACATTATTTCCATGGTTGACGGCTTCGCAGTTCTGAATAGGTTAAGAAATGAGGCATAAGATGTGTGAGCATTCAAGGATTTGTTCACTTAGAAATCTGTGTCTAGGATTTACATACAGTGTGTGTGTGTGCACGGGATTTGGTTTGACAACAGACAGTTTTTAATTAACAACTATGTATATATGATCATTCCAATTTCCAAAGTTAGTTTCTGGTATTTTGAAAAGTGTCAAAATTTCATTTGTTCAAGAGCAGAAAGGTATATGTAGGTAGTAGGTAGGTACTTACTGTACAGCCGTACTTTCTTTCCTTGTTGTTATTCTGAGTGATTGACAAGATGAAAACGAAACAAGAAATGTGATAAACTTTGTTTAAATCAGAAAATGGTGGGAATACATTGGATGTGTGTGGATAAATACTAAAGAAATGTTTCAGGCCTTTGTGGACGGCGTAGAAAAGTTGGCCGGGTTCACTTTGGGCCTTCACTTGTACAGTAGTAGTTACTATGAAAGTGCAGAATGAAAGTCAAATGAAAAGCCACAAGAACCCATTATGATGTGACTATGGAGTCTCTCTGTTCTCTTCTCTTCTGTTCCTCTTCCATGTTATGTTATGTATTTGTTTGTGCTCTCTCTCTTTCTCTCTCTCTCTTTCTCTCTCAAACTTGGTTCCTTCCATAAGTCAAGGATATTGAAAAAGTTGATTAGTTCTCAATGTAAGGGAGAAGAAAGCCTCGGAAAATACACTTTGTGACTTAAGAAGCAAAATGACTTATGTACATAACATACATCCAATCCTGGCTAAAAGCAAATTGGTTTATGTCCCTTGCCCTTGCTGTATGCTAGTGTCAGAAGGTACAATTGACGCTTTCAAAAAGTGTCAATGCAAGAAAATGTCTTTTTTAAGGACAGCAAAACATTAAAATAGTTTTTTAAAATAAGTGTAAATACTGCTTCTAGCGTACCAAGATTGTCAAACATTGGGTTGGCATTTTAAAAAATATTAAAACATAGACCCAATGTTTTCCAAAAGTGTCAAAAACCTAAAAATGACTTTTTTGAAAAAGGTGGCAAAACATGAGCCCGACGTTTTCAAAAAGTGTTAAAAACATAAAAATGACTTTTAGAAAAAGGCGGTAAAACATGAGCCCGACATTTTCAAAAAGTGTCAAAGACCTAAAAATGACTTTTTTGAAAAAGGCAGCAAACCTTAAACCCGACGTTTTCAAAAAATGTCAAAAATACAAAAACGACTTTTTTAAAAACGGTCAAACATGAAACTGGTGTTTTACTAAAAAGTGCCAAAATAGTAGATTTAACGTTCCAAGAATGTTAATCATAAAAATGGCATTTGAAAAAAAAAGTCAAAGTTACACTTGGCAGGGTTTCTAATTCCTGTTGTATGTTGGGGATATGGACCACTTTGCTTTTAGCTGCAGGATTGCATGTTACCCATTTTGCGTCTTTCCCCACGATCTGCAAAGACCTTACATAACAAAAAGTCCATAGCATAATAGCATGGAAGTACACAGTCATACAGATGTGTGTATGCAAGTACCTCAGTCTCCGTCTCCGTCTCACTGTGTAGCCCGAACATTGCATTGGTTGGCTGGGATGGAGTTGTGCGGATAAATTCAATGGGATTGAATACAAATATGAAATAACGTCACAACTCTTTCTCTCATTTCCCTTCCTTGAAAATAAATTCCATGCTTTACTTCTATTTATTCCGTCTTTTCCAATCTTAACTCTTCCACCGTCTTTTCTTTTCTAGTTAGCTTACAACCTCGTGTACAGCTGACTGTGGGTCCCAGCCACTGCTCACATTTCTTTTACGGGCAGTTCTACACATGTACACTCACTCACTCAAGTCAGTCGAGTCCTTCCCTTCAGCCTCCTCAGGAGTGAGAAAATATAATTTTTGAAAGAATACACGAGTCAGGGAGAAGTTTTAGGATGAATTCCAATCATATCCTCAAATGCTATAGTCTCTGTTTTTTTTCACTCTATCAATAGACATAGTTTGTAGGCTACAGCGTATCGTATTTGAATGATCCATCCTACCTACAGACGACCCCCGCTTCTGGAACATCTTCATTCTATGGAAGGGCTGCCACTGCATCTAGGGACCTCTCAAGTGTGACGTTTTAGGGAAACCTTTTTCTAAATGTGTAAATACCGGCCATGTTTTTCATTGTTTAAAAAAGTTTAAATGCAGTTTTGCCTTTTTTTTGAAAGGCAATTATTGAGTTTTTCCACTGTTTCCAAAAGTTGAAATATAGTTCTGCGCTTTTTAAAGGCTATTATTGAATTTTTACACCTTTTCAAAAAGCTGAAATGCAGTTTTGCCTTTTTTTGAAACGCAATTATTGAGTTTTGACACTGTTTCCAAAAGTTGAAATATAGTTCTCTGCCTTTTTAAAAGCTATTATTGAATTTTCACACTTTTTCAAAAAGTTGAAATGTAGTTTTGCCTTTTTTTGAAAGGCTAATATTGAGTTTTGAACTGTTTCAAAAAGTTTAAATCCGGTTTTGCGTTTTTTGAAAAGGCTATTTATAATGATTTACAATGTTTCAAAAAACTGTGTTTTAAAATGTTCGATAGCGTTTCAAAATGTTGAGATTAATTTATTCATTTTTTTTTTAAAAAGGCCAAAATTGAGTTTTTACACTATTTCAAAGGGTTAAAATCCGTTTTTGTATTTTTTGAAAAGGTTAATATTGTGTTTTGCACTATTTCAAAAAGTTTAAATCTGTTTTTTCGTTTTTTGGAAAGGCTAATATTATTACATATTAAATGTGACTAGTTTTTAAAAACATTACAGATTTACAAATTGTTGTTTGCCTGTTTCAAAACTATGTCGTTTCAATCGCAAGTAGTATGCCGTCATATGAAGAAGGCTCCCATATCTAGAAAAAAGAGGATGGTTTACCGTAACGTATGCGTATGGGCATAGCGAGCTGGCCTATTTGTATAGTGACTGGGCTGGGGACGTGAGAGATGTAGGGAAGAGCGACTTATCCCGAGATAGGAAAATAAGGAGCAGTAAGAAAAGAGAAAAAGTCGAAACGACGTTGAAGGCACGTAAAATGAGCTATACTCTAATAACCATAAGTTATGTTGGTAATAAAGCCACACATTTTCATTTGAATGTTGGAACTGTGCAAGAAGAGCGTCTCTCTCCACTCAGTGGATACACAGTCATCCGAAGGCTGATGGGATTCTGTGGAAGCGATAGATTATTTACGGATGCATATTAGTTGTGAGGTGTACGGACGACGGAGTGAAGCCCAAGCTGAGAAATCAATTTGACTGACTTCAAAAACATTTCTGCATTGTACACACACACAACCATCCACAATACTTTAGGAAATTGAGAAAAATTTCAAGTTGCAATTTCCAATCACTCCCTTTATTTCTCAAGCCAACAATAACACCATCGCCATCCCTAATTGTAACACTCCCCTCCCGCTCCTCCCAAAACACATACTTTTGCATACTCGGCACTAGACGGATCAGAACAGGCTCTGTAGCCATGCATATCGTCGGGGTGGAAATACTCGGCTAATTCCAGGGCCCGCCTAAACGCAATGTGAATGTGACACAAGCTATTACAAAAAAATTGTTTACCTCGTTGACGAATAAGGGCAATTATCACAACCACTTGAACAGTTTTCAAAAGGAGAAAAACAGCGATTTACACTTTTTCAAAAGGAGTAAAACTGATATTTACACTTTTTCAAAAGGAGTAATACTGATATTTACACTTTTTCAAAAGGAGTAATACTGATATTTACACTTTTTCAAAAGGAGTAATACTGGTATTTACACTTTTTCAAAAGGAGTAATACTGATATTTACACTTTTTCAAAAGGAGTAAAACTGATATTTACACTTTTTCAAAAGGAGTAATACTGATATTTACACTTTTTCAAAAGGAGTAATACTGATATTTACACGTTTTCAAAAGGAGTAATACTGATATTTACACTTTTCAAAAAGGTAAAAAAAGCGACTTACACTTTTTCAAAAGAAGTAAAGTTAACAATTACATTTCTCAAAAAGGGAAAAACTAGTATTACACTTTTTGAAAAGAGGAAAAGAACGATTTACATTTGTTAAAAAAAGTAAAGCTGACATTTACAATTTTCAAAAAGGGAAAAACTGTTATTACACTTTTGAAAAGTAGGAAAACTGGCATTTACGCTTTTCAAAAAGAGAAAACTGGTACTTTCATTTTTGCTAAAATGTGCAAAACTAACATTTAGTCTACTTTTTTTGCAAGCACAAAACGACACAATGCTTCTTCAGCCACGATTTGCCCCCGTCGACAGCTCCTGTACTCGGCTGCAGCTAATGTGCATATCTCCTTGCAGTTCATAAACACTTCATACACAAAGAGAGGCAAATCCATTTAAGCACACATTTTTACATCCCTTACACGGTTGACATACGCACCTATTTGTGAAAACTACACGCGGCACTCCCTGCTATTGGTGGAACTGTATGAGCGAACACGTGACTTGTGGAAGATTAAAAGAGTGCAGAGTCAACGATCCCCTCCGCACATGCAGACAGACGGAGAGCCCTTTAGTGGCAGATGACTTGGTGCCGTCGTCGTGCCCTTGCGGAGGGATGATGTGTTTAAGTGGAGGTAGCAGTGGTCTTTTGTATGTAAATTACACGGTGTGAGTGGTGAGCGGGAGGATGCATTAATAATATTCGCACAGCCATACTTGTCACTGGAGGTTGCAGCAGAAGTGAGGGACATCAAAGTTATCACCCTTCACTTACAGCCCATCATCATCATTCCTCCATCAAGTCATCAATATCTTCATAATCTGTATGCACAACCAGAGAACAATTAACGCTTCATCTTGCTTCCGTGCTAGAATTACTACATCCTAGGATGTACACATTTTTCGGTAAAGAAGCATTGTTGGCTAAATCCAGTGTCCCAGTGATCTCACTTGTCTTAGTAGATACAGGATTAATCCTTTTTTTGGCTACCGTTGCAAAGTGTAAATAAATACCTGTTTACTGCTTTTGAAAAGTTCAGTTAACAACTTTGCTCTTTTGTAGAAGTGTAAATTACAGTTTTACACACTTTTGAGAAGCATAAACATCACTTTTACACGTTTTTGAAAAGTGTTTATTCTAGTTTTGCACATTTTTGAAAAGTGTTTATTGTAATTTTACACATTTTTGAAAAGGGTTTATTCTAGTTTTACACATTTTTTAAGTGTTCATTCCAGTTTTACACATTTTTGAAGAGTGTTTATTCTAGTTTTACACATTTTTGAAAAGTGTTTATTCTAGTTTTACACATTTTTGAAACGTGTTCATTCCAGTTTTAAACATTTTTGAAAAGCACAAATATCACTTTTAGACGTTTCTAATAAGTATAAATACCATTTATGGGTATTTTTGAAGTGTTTGTAGCAGTTTCGCTTTTTTTAAAACCACAAATGCCAGTTTATGTACATTATAAAAAGTGAAAATACCACTTCAACGTATTTTTGATAAGTGTAAATGATGTAATTTTTGCTGATTTTAAAAAGGCCTAAAAATCGTTTTACACATTTTTTATAGGTGTGCGTAACGCCTTTCAAACCTTTTACCCTTTTAAAAGCTTGTGGTTGGGAGGTTGGGACTAGCATATCAAAGTGAGATTAAGCCTGTGATGCATTTGCCTCCCAAAATGCTTCTTGACCGACGATATCCCATGATTCTGTGAGGATGTTCGCCTTGTAGACAAGTAAAAGACCTATTTGCCCTGCCTGGATGGAGATGGTAATTCTGGTAGAGTTGTGAGGAGCGCTAAGCCGCAGTCTTTTCCTTGGGACAAATCATAATTACCCATGTGATCTATCGGCACTCATAACTAACGCCTCAAGTACCCATAACACAGAGGCTGCTCATACAGGGGCAGCCTATCCCAGTAACAACCGACTGAGTAGGCAGTGAAGGTGCGAAGCTAGACGGATAGAGTAAATACTGCAAGACAGAGATTGCCTATACGGAATGCACACACATGGTAGGCTGGTAACTACCAATATTTGCTTGGGTAATTTATAATTTGTGTTGACGATAAAGAAAGGAGATGTTTCTACTTGGAGGAAAGCCTGTCGACGGTTCTGTGCAGCTACAGCCAGGCGAAATACTCCTGGGCCTTTGGAGTGGTTGGAAATGTGAAAATGTCTCGGAAGTTACAAGTGGAGAGATAGTTAGACGGAGGCGATTAACCTATGCGCAACTGGGACGCCATGGAAGGAATGCTTTTCAAAAGTGTTTATTCTACCAAAATTAACTGTTTCATAAAAGGTCAAAACTAGAAATTAGCACTTTCCAAAACGGTCAAAACCAGAAATATTAACACTTTCAAAAAGGTCAAATCCAGAAATTAACAGTTTCCAAAAAGGTCAAAACCAAAAACTAATACTTTCCAAAAAGTTCAAAACCAAAAATTAACACTTTCCAAAAAGTTCAAAACCAAAAATTAACACTTTCCAAAAGGATCAAAACAAGAAATTAAAACTTTCAAAACAGATCAAAACCAGAAACTAACTTTGTCAAAAAGGTCATCAGTGTAAGAAAGTAACATTTTTGAAAAGGTGTAAAACTAGAAATTAACATTTTCAAAAAGTTCCAAATAAGAAATGTGTACTGGTCTAAAACAAGAAATTAGCATTTTCGAAAAGACTCAAAACGAGAAATTAGCATTTTCCAAAGCACTCAAAACAAGAAATTAGCATTTCGAAATTAGCATTTTGAAGAAATTGCCACTTTGGAAAAGGTGCTAAACAAGACGCGTTACCGTTCTAAATTGGTTAAAAAGGCGGCGATGTTTGGGGGTGATATGATTTGAGGTTTGGGTGACTGGATTGGACGGGAGAGGCTGAGAAGGTGGGAAATGGCGCTGGTCGTGATATTAGGCTGTTTAGGTTTCTTTGGAAGTTGGAGAGGGGATTTATGGTGAGAAGGTGTTTGCATGTCCTCATTTTCTCCTTGTGTGCCTGTGGACGTGTTGTGAGAGAAATGACAGTTTTCAAGTGTCCCAACTTTCTAATGTGTTTCTGAGGATTAGGATATTGAGGACGGGATGAGAGACCATTTCCTTATTTATGCGAGGGAATTTGCGATGAACGATAGGACGAGAGATGAGACAGAGAGACAGAGAGAGAGAGAGAGAGGCAGAGCGGAGAGCCAGAGGAGTTTGAGGAGACAGAAGGAGAGAAAATGCTTTTCTACCACAAACTCTGATGGGACAAATTTATTGTCACATCTTGTAATAATTTCAGGCAGGAAATGATTAAACAAGAGCAATTCCATGTGCCGACGACGAATCTTCTTCGAGCATTCAATGCCTCGGCTTAGGCGCCTTCCTCCACCAAATCTCTCTCTCGTATAAATTGTTCTCTCTCTCTCTCTCTCCATCCCCGAGACTCCCTTATGTGTCTTTAATATGATGGCATGATTGATGTTTTCGACATGTGAAAATCCAATTTAATTTTTCCTATTTACATTACCTACGCAGACAGAGGACTTCGGCATCCCGCATCCCCGGCAAGAAGTCCACGTCCAAGTACACGCAGTGCCCCAACACTCTGCCCAGACGCACCCCCACAAACACAACTACCCCGTCATTCCTCCATGGGCTACTCGCCTTCCCCACGCAACCACTAAGAAGGGCAGGCAGTGCACTACTCCGCAACAAACACCAATTGTAAGTGGAAATTTTGGCATTCTCACGCTTTCAAACTAGCAGCACAATTATTAGCAGATTTGCACATTTCTAGGTTCCCAACTATTTTAAATGTGAAGCCCATCATCAATGCGCAATGGAATGGAATGGTAATAGTCCAATGTTGGATTAAAAGTGCATATCCGGGGTGAAGATGCATTGTGGGGTAAGTCAAGCGTCCCGTAATCTCATTTTTATGGAAGTCCCAGTAATCAAACTTACCAGATGCACTGCTTTTTAAAAAGCGTAAATTCTATTTACAACTTTTGAAAAGTGTAAGTCCCATTTGTACACCTTTTTAAAAGTGTAAATGCCTGGTTTACTCAATTTGGAAGTGTAAATGCTACGTTTGCAGTTTTTTAAAAAGTGTAAATGCCACGTTTGCGGTTTTTTAAAAAGTGTAAATGCCACTTTTGCTCTTTTTGAAAGTGTAAACGCTACGTTTACTCTTTTTAAAAAGGTGTAAATGCCACTTTTGCTCTTTTTGAAAATGTAAACTCCACGTTTACTCTTTTTGAAAAGGTGTAAATGCCACTTTTGCTCTTTTTGAAAATGTAAACTCCACGTTTACTCTTTTTGAAAAAGTGTAAACCTCACTTTTTACACCTTTCAGAAAGATCAAGCACCAGTTCTACTACATACATAGTTTTGAAAAGTGCAAATGACTCGATATTTGCCCCGTCCAGCAATGCCTAAAACGCTGCATGCACACACTTCCTGTAAACAAATGCCAAAGTAAACAGTGGTACTTGTCTCGATCAAAATTACAGTAAGGGGAGGCTGGACTTACGTCATAGTGCTTTTAAGTGAGTCTTTTATACTACAATGCTTCTTCACCGACGATGTGCACTCCAGTAGTCAAAAATGATTATTGGTGCATCTCCTGTATCAAGGCACGGTTTTAAAATGCATTGAGAAAAAGTTGTAAAAAAATGGGAAAAAAATGGTGACTTATGTCATTGAACGGAAAGCGGTCCTCTTCCTTATTTTAATAATTAATCGAGTTGTAAAACAGGCGTGATAACTCTATTAGAGAAACTTTATTTCCTGGGGCTGCTGCTGGGCCCGTCCAATATCCAGACTGGAGAATTGATGCATAATTTTGGTAGGTGCAGTGCGGGGTGAGAGATTGTTGGTGAAAGGAAGACGGCGAGAGAGAGAGAGAGAGAAAAAAAAATTGGATGGGAAGCTGGTGAAGTGAACATTTGTTGTGACTTGGAAGGATATTTAATTGTTAGTACAATTGGCTCTTGTGTAATCTTTTTAGCCACTAACATTGTGACTTGAGCAAATGGAGGCCATACGTTGGTGGATCTGGTGGAGCTCTCTCCACTCCACTCAACTCCAGTCAATTCAATTGAATGGGTGGATGTAACGCAATGAGGAACGAAATAGTTTTCTCCGTTTAGAAATCTGTTGGTTGATTTCATCATTCCCCTTGGAAACATTGAACATGATGAGAAAACACAAAAGTAACTTTGCTCATTTGTTCGCACTTTAAATTTCCATTTGACTTTCCTCTCTTTTCAAAACACGTAATTCAATAACAAGAACTCCAATTGGGACAATTGACTTTCCCCGATCGCATCCTCGTCGACGACGGGCTTCGTCTCATCCTGGCTTCCCTTGGCCTTGGCTCTTCGGCTCATCTTCTGCTACACGTACATGCAAGTGCTCCCGAACACACGAGAATACATACACAGAGCCCTAACTTGACTTCCCTTCCCTTCCCTCGGACGACAGCGAGCTTTTCAATTTTTTTTATTTTTCAACCTGTCTTTCCTTCTTAGTCCCAACTGCATGTGTGCATAGGCAAGGGGCCTGTCAAGTATGACTTTTTCACAATGTGTAAATACCTACCGGCCATTGGTTTGCACGGTTTCAAAAAGTTTAAATGCATTTTTACACTTTTTCCAGGACAAGGCTATTTTTGAGTTTTTACTCTGTTTCAAAAAGTTGAAATCTAGGGTTACAATTTTTTGAAAAGGCTAATTATACTGATGTACAATGTTTCAAAGAACTGAAATCCATTTTTACATTTTGTTGAAAGGTTATTATTGAGTTTTTGCACTGTTTTAAAAAATTGAAATCTAGTTTTGCACTTTTCTGAAAGGCTATTACTGAGTTTTACACTGTTTTAAAAAGTTGAAATCCAGTTTTGCCCTTTTTTGAACCGCTATTAGTGAGCTTTCGCACTGTTTGAAAAAGTTTAAATCCGGGTTTTCACTTTTTTGAAAGCCTGATTATAATAACTTACAATGTTTCCAAAACCTTGAATCTATTTTTACATTTTTTTGAAAGGCTATTATTGAGCTAATGCCACTTTTTCAAAAAGTTGAAATCCAGTTGCTTTTGAAAAGATTAATATTTAGAAATTTTACACTTTTTCGTTCTGCATCTCATTTAATATCTCTATTTTCCTTTTTTCCAAAGCGGTTTCCAAGTAAAGTATTCCATAGTATATTTATGCCATCATATTTGGAAGGCTCCTAAGCATATGTACAAACACTCTGGACTGACTGAATGAGGGAAATAGCTATCTGTCATACGATTACGGCTATCAGATCTGTCTATACTAAACTCCACGCTACTTTACACTATACTACCTAGGTATATACATACATATATATAGGTCCTGCACATGGTCTTGGTCCATATACGAATTTTTCCTTCTCTTTTTTTTTCCGTAACCCTTTGTCGACCTTTTCCAACTCTTTCCTCCGCTAATCTCCCTCATCTGTATTTCTTTACTATCTCTGACTTTACTTTCTTTATGTTTTTTTTCCTTCACAAACATCTTGACAATCTTCTATAGGACAATACTAATCCATCTCTTGTATTTTTAATGAAAGTCTTTCCCTTTATTCAATCTCTATCTCTCTCTCTCTTTCTCCAGCTCTATCTCTATCTCTCTAACTTTGTTCCACCAAACCTTCTGTTTCCCATCGCCATCCTCTACATTCGCACATTCCAAACAGCCCTTAGAATTTTATTCCTTTGACTAAATAAAAGCTTAGCAATTTCATCCATCCATCCATCCATCTATGCAGACACAACTTTACAGAATCGCAGAATCCCATTATTATTTCTTGGAAAAAATTTCATTTCTCTAGAAAATTCTTGAAAATATTTCCATGAGAAAAATAAAACTGGGACATCAAGTTGGGTAGTTATTGTGGGATTGACTCAAGTCTGAGTGAAAGTCAAACAAGTCTGATCAAGTCGGAAATTTGAAATGGTTGTGTTGGTCGAAAGGATTGCCTTTATATGGACATGCATAAAACAATAGATGGGTTCCCTGCATAATTAATGACGAATGAGTGTGGACGAGCAAATGAGGGTCCCGCTCAATAGGCCCATGTACTGGCCGGCACTACTTCTACAATAATCCATACAGGGACATAAAAATAAGTGGTTAAGTTAGCGTAATAAGATAATGTTAGGGACGAATGGACCGACGGAGGGAGAGTGAAGAGTTGAAGCTCTGTATTTTTTTTTAGTATTTGTACATAGAAAAGCCAGCCAGTTGTTTGTTGATGAGGGTGGAAAGTGTCGAGGAGTGTGTGTGGTGGTTTTGTATTTGTTGGACTGTGCTAAAGGGGAAAGAGAGAGTGTGTGTGTGTGTCGAAGAAAGAAGGAAAGGAGGGCAGACAGGGAGACTCACACACACACACACACACACGGGAATAATTCCGAAAGAATCACACGGGACATGGCCGTATATGTATAGATGTATAGGGAGAAGGGAAAAAAATAAAATAAAGTAAAAAAAAAAGAAGAAGGAAAGCATGTCTCATAAAAAATAAGCCATATTTTTGGAAAGTTGAGTTCCACTATATATTTTTGTGGTCAATGGGGTTATGTTTAATGCAAGAGATTACCCTTTGGGTCTGCTGTCCTTCCTTTTCTCCTTGTGTGTGTGTGTGTGTGTGGTTGTGTGGACCATGAAAAATGTGAGTGGAGACAGCCAATGGTTGACTCTTAGCCCAGAGTGTAGCGTCTCCCTGAGTGAGTCTGGGTCTACTTAGCCGTTTCTTTCTAAGGAGAAAGACACAGAGACAGAAACAACTATTGAAGCACACACACACACACACACTGTCGACTCCAATGGGAAAATAAGAATAGTGGCTAATCCGGAATTGCAGCGCAGGGCAAAGTTTTTTTCCTTCTTCTTCTATTTTGTCTTGTCTTCTTTTTCTGGTTCTTTGGCTTCTTCTTCTTCTTCTTCTTCTTTTTTGGCTACAATGTATACCTTAGGTGGACGTGGAGGTGGATGGGACTATGAAGCTTATAATAGACGGACATTATAGTAGACACTTGGAGTTGGAGCCCAGCTGCTGGGAGTGTAATATGTGGCTAAGTACATGGGAGCAGAGCACTATAGGTAATGTAGAGAGGATAAATGTGGGAGCATAAAGCGGGGCGAAGAGCATCCGCAGAGTCTGTAGTCTGTAGTACTTTCCGTGGTGGTGGTGGTGGTGGTGGATGTGCTAGGGCAGAGAGAGAGAGAGAGAAATCAAAATGGGTGAAAGGTAAAACTTTTTTTTTATCCAGGAGAAAGCAAGTGGAAATAATGCACAGTGGGTCCATAAATAAAAAGGCCAGTTTTTTCAACTTGAACAAAACGATGTAAAAGTAGCCCCAAAAGAGTTCCTCAGGGACTCGTATTCCACGGAAATTTCCAGTTTCCCATCCTCTTTCTCTTCAGGTCTTCTCTCTCTCTTCTCTCTTCTCTCTCTCTCTCTCTCTCTCCCCGTCTGTACATGTCTTATTTGCCAGAGAGCCTCCCGTCTTCTTAGAATCATCTCTTCTGTCTGTCTGTCTATCCCATCTTTATGCCTCTCCGCTTCAGCCCATCCCATTACGATCATCATTTATGATCTAAGCTAGTACTCCACTCTCTGTATTCTAACTTGTAACACATGGAATATTTCTACATATTAGTTTATTCCATCAACTTCCCGATCCCAAAAAACAACCAGTAAGCACAGTACAGTACAGTGGAGTGTACAAGATATTGGACATCCAGCATTCAGCTATCTCTCTCTCTCTCAGCTCTCAAACACCGCCTCCCACTTCCAACGAAAAAGCCACTTCCCATCCCATTTTAATAACTAATAGTTTTTTTTCTCCCCTAAAATGCCTTAGAAAAATGTCCCTCTAAAAAATTCAAACAAGAACATTATCTTTTACTATGCTACTTCAATTGAGTTCAATTCTGCTAACTACTCCAAGACAGACAGATAGAAAGAGATGCAGTCAGTCCAGTCCGTCCGTCCGTCACTCACTCTTGGGCTGGAGGCAGAGCATACTTGCCGTGAAACTTGATACGTTCTGGTGTAGTTGTAGTTGTAGCAACGGACGCAGTGGCAATGACACTAGACTCGTTCGTTCATACTGACGTATGTACACTGCAATGCAATGGGAAGAAAATATTATGTAATTTTGTAATTTGACGAGACCGCAGTTTTGTTCCGCAGCGTAAGCACCAATTAATGTGTCATTTATTTGGCATTATTAGAAATATATAATCTGCCCTCGGCTCTCAGCCCCGGTCCCAAGTACCCCTTGGATCGATCATATAAATGTTCCTTGTGTATGTATACATATATACGTATCTACAATAAAAGTAGGTCGGTCGGTCGGTCGGTCGGTCGGATGATGGGCCTGGACTCGGGATTCATTTGAGAATAGATCATTTATCCCTTGCATCATCAACTATATCACTTTCATATCATTTTACTCGGAAAGTCGGAAATAAAAATAGCCGACTTGATTCCACTCGATCATAGCCATTGCCAGCTTTCCTCTCTCACATCCCGCATCCTATCCTATCCTACGTCGTAGAAAGATCCGCAGTTGTTTCAATTTTTCCGTAGACATTATTTAAATGGAGCTGTCTAACTATCCGAATCGAATGGAGCTAAAACTGTAGCTTCACTATTCCACACACACACACTCTCACTCACTCCTCATTCTGGATGATAGAGACGCGGTAAAAAGAGAAGAGAAGAGAGGAGACGGAGGTGTCTCTCAGTATCTGAGGGAAAGTACAATACATGCCTCAGAAAAATCCCTGTGAGAGGATCGGTAGGTACTTGTGTGCTGGCAGAATGAAGGAAACAAGTTTAGAATGAATCATGAAAGGAGCTGAGAATTGACGTCAATGTTTTTTGGGGACTTTGTCACATTCTCACAAGGCAGACTTCCATTACCTCCCTCGGTCGGTGGGTCTGTCGTGGGTTCCTCTGCCTCGGCAAGGCAAAGAAGAATAAAGTGAGGCGCTCCTTCGTTCTTCAGTCACATTTGTATGTGAAGCCCTCGCATGAATTTTTATCTCCTCATGCTCTCTCTCTCGCTCTCTACACAGCTACCTTGTCTCTCGGAAAGTCGACAAGGAAATCCTAGACAAACATGCAGAGGAGAGAGTCACTTACTCATACGCTCCATTTCAATTCTGTCCTATTTATTTCTTCTTTACAAGTATATGCACGACCGTTCGTTCCTTCCTCCGTTTGTTCCGCGCACTGATCTGTACTGCAGGCTGTAGGGCAGGACGTGTGGACTGGGGAAAAGTGCTTCTTCAAAGATCACTTATTCACTTTTAGATACCACCCGGCTGTTACTCGCTGTACTACCTACTTACATAAATGATACCTGTCTGCCGCTCTGCCTCTCTTCTCTCGTTTTTTTTCAAGTGGATTTCCCTCTCGGCTGTGTGTGTGTGTGTGTGTGTGGCTATGGAGTGTATGGAGGCATCTGCGGGTGACTATGTGCGCAATGCAGTGTCGTCAGCCCGGACGGGCTCACTCAGTTATGTGCCTATAGCCACTTACCTAGGTAGGCACTTTGGCCCGGACATTTGTTATTCCCGAAAAATACTATAGAGAATCAGAGATGTATGCACCCGGGAGATGGGCAAGGACTTGTGCCACACTACTAGACAGTAGCAAAATGATATTCACTCCGTCACTTTGTTGTCGAGCGGCAGGAGCGTCGGTGAAGGAGCATTGTGACGTCAGTCCAGTTCCGGCTGAAAAGCTTTGTTCTGACGCAAGTACAACGTCCGCTTAGTGTCATTTTGGCACAAGTCCCAATCAAAACAAATAGTACAAAGTGGTATCAAAAAGAGTAAACTGCTATTTATACTTTTTAGAAAACAATACAAATTGTACTTATACTTTTTCAAAAATAGTGAAAGTGGTAAATACACTATTCAAAAAAGCAAAACTGTTATTCACACTTTTCAGAAAACAATACAAATTGTACTTACACTTTTTCATAAATAGTAGAAGTGGCATTTACACTCTTCAAAAAGAGCAAAACTGCTATTTATACTTTTCAGAAAACAATACAAATTGTACTTACACTTTTTCATAAATAGTAGAAGTGGTAATTACACTTTTTAAAAAGAGCAAAACTGCCGTTTGCACGTTTAAAAAAGGACAAAGCTGCTATTTACACTTTTCAAAAACAATAAAAATTCTATTTGCACTTTTCAAAAAAAGAAAATCTGACGTTTACAGTTTTAAAAAAGAGCAAAACTGGCATTAACGCTTTTCAAAAAACATAAAAATGCTATTTACACTTTTTCAATAAACAATAAAAATTGTATTTACACGTTTTCAAAAATAGTAAAAGTGGTATACTTTTACTATATTTTTGTACCATTATATACTTTTTTCAAAGATATGATGGTACAAAGTTGATTGTTGGGACTTGCGTCACAATGCTTTTAAGCAGGGATTGGACTGGTACCACAATGCATCTTTACCCATCCGTCCGCGTATACGCTATAGCTGTCGGCAGCTATATAGTCGCTACAGGGACCCGGACCCGGACCCATGCTCCAGGTCAACTTTGATACGTTGGCGAACGATTGAGAGTAGGGACTGACTACTTTATTATTATCAGAAAAATGAGGAAATATATCTACCACATTCATATACATACCAGTACCAGTAGCTCTGCATGTAGAATGTACTTTGAGAAATGTCGGAGGCTCAGGAAGGAAGAATGAAATAAACAAATCATGATGATGATCATCATGCCTTAATGCTCTCCTTATTTCCTGAGGAAGATTCTGCCAGAGAGAGAGAGAGGCTCTGGGATTTTTTGGATTTTGGATTTTGGTACAATGATGATGAAATATGGATGGGAAGGAGAGAGAAGCGAGTCTTCATTGGTTTCATTGTAGATTCTCCGTGAAGTTGTGTGAGTTGGGTTTCTTTTCCCTGATTCATTGCTGCCGATCCGCATTATTGCCATTGCTTTGCCTTCTCCTGTCAACCCTTCCAAGGTAGTAGTCAAGCATGTCTTCCTTTGGCAGTCTACCCGTGTAATCTCCTCCACAATGAGTCCCTTTTACTTCTCAGACTTCCTCCACAGTCCCACCGAGCCGTCCTACCCACTCACCCAACACACGACCAGCCCCAGCCAATATTTTTATTCCACAGCCCAGCATTTCCATAGATGCATCTATGTACCTACCTTCTAGCTTTTTATTTCAGAATTGCATGGATTTAATCCCTTTGCATAATGTTTTTTTCTGCGTGAAAGAAGTGACTGGACTGACTGTCAAATGAGTTTTGTAGTAAACAAAAAGTTGTACAATTAAAAGTGTCATAACGGAGGATGTTGAGCTACTTATGTACGAGTACAAGTGGCCTTTGATGGGTCTTGGAAACTGTGACGGAGGCAGTTTTGGAGATTTGGTGTCGGTTCACTTGGAAGGCTAGTCATGAGGAGTTGCCGCTAGTTAATCCGTCAATTTGAGGAGAATTCGTTAGATTTTTTCATTTGATTGTGGGGCGTTAAAGAGGATGTCGCTGGTGGTGGTGGGAGAGCTTGTTCTAATCTGTCAATGGAATGAAAAAAAATTTGTGTTGGTCGTTTGAGTGAGCTGGACTTGTAGACTGTGTGGAGTCATAAGAGATAATAATGAAAGATGATGGGAGTATTTAGAGGTTGAGCGTTGACTGGGAGTTCTGTGGCCGTGGAGAGAGAGAGAGAGAGAGAGAGAGTGGATGATGGGATGTGAAATGGAGGAGACGGTTGAGACGACTCAAAAGGACATAAAGAGAATCGGGTGATTTTGTGAGACTATTGGATGAGGAGCGTGTGAGAGTGGGAATAGTGGAGTGTGTGTGGAGAGAGAGATCCGCAGACATGCACCACCACCGAGGGTGATGATACCCGAAGAATAATAACGGCGGCTCGAAAAACCCTCCTGGATATACAGACAGTTCTACGACTTTAACACCTTGTAACAATTTCCCACCCTTTTAATCCCACAGATTAAAAGGACACAAGAGTCTCTCCACTGATACAATATTCTTTCATTCCCACTCCAACTTTCTTTACTTTCCCACATTATTACTTTCTCCATTTCATAATTCAGAGCAGCTACTAGGCAGTCATAGAGCCAGACAAGCAGACGGACAGACGGACGGACGAACGAACGAACGAACGAATGAACCAAGGACGTACACTCAAAAAGCCTGCAGAGCTTATACACAGTGAAAGTAAGGAGCCTTCCAAAGTTGACGTTGTGCATTATACTTGGGCTTGAAATTTTCCATTGGCTTTGGAAAAAGACAGCTTTTTTAAAACATGTGCCAAAAATACATGGTATTAGGACTATTAGCGTATTCACAAAATTCAAAAAAAACATGAGATGATAGCGGTAAAAATGGCTAAGCAAGGTTGCTATCAGGAACTGGGGAACCATGGAAAGAATACTTTACAAAAGTGTTTAATTCTATAAATTAGCGTTTCCAAAACGGTCAAAAGTAGTAAATAACAGTTTTTCAAAACGATCAAAGCTAGTAAATAACACTTTTTCAAAACGATCAAAACTAGTAAATAACACTTTTTCAAAACGGTCAAAACTATTAAATAACACTTTTTCAAAACGGTCAAATCTAGTAAATAGCACTTTTTCAAAACTATCAAATCTAGTAAATAACACTTTTCAAAACGGTCAAAACTAATTATATTACCATTTCGAAAAGGTTACATATAACACTTATTATCAAAAATATGTCAACTTTGGGCAGAATTTATTTGCCTTGTCCAAAAAATATAATACTAGAAACCAGATTTTTGCTTTTTTCAAACGCATGGTTTTAAAAATCTGGACAAATCCCAAAATAGACACAAATCGGAAAAAGGATGACGTGACAGTTGACAGGCCCCCAGTTCCAGATGCACAATTAGGCCTAAGTTGACTAAGTATATCTATGTATGCTCTCTCTCTCTCTAGTGTCTCTCTCTCCTCTCTCTCTCTGTTACCTACTTAAGACTTTTTGCCGTCTCTTTTGTGGCGCCTTCCCCGCCCCCACACGGGGCAATCATGTTCCCCTCAGGAGGCAAAATTTCTATGGCTGGGAGCTACACATGTATCCATGGGCCTCCTGGCCTCATCATCATCCTCTCGCTGACATTATTATCCCGATTCCAATCGGAATCTCTGTGTGGAAGGTGTAGTCAATTAGAGCCCATCACCCCACTCCTATTCTCATCACTTCCCCCCACGCCCCCCACCCAAAGCCCCAGCCTCCTCTCCCTTCCCGTCCTTCCCCCACTTTTATCTTTCCACAATATTATCATGGAAAGTTCCCACTTCCACACCCATATCTAATGGCTTATTACAACTCGGAAAATTTCCTATTTATGGATTCTTCTCTCATTCATTAGTTCCAGATTTTCTCTCTCTCTCTCTCTCTCTCTCTTTTATTCCAATGGACTTTTAATCCAGACGCTCTCATTCCCAAGGTTTTATTCTCTCCTCTTTTGGGTTTCCTCTCTCTCTCTCTTTTCTCAAAAATATAATCATTGAGCGTATTATTTACTAGTTGCACATCTTCATTTCCTTTCCCTCTCTCTCTCTTTCCCATTTCCATTTCCTTCACCGGAGGAAATTGAGCTTTGCTGCGCTTTTCTCTCTCTCTCTCTCTCTCTCTCTCTCTCTTTCTCTCTCTCTCGAAAAACTTCTCCACAGAAATGTCAACAACACACTCTCTCTTCCCTTCGAATTCTCATGTAACCCTGTCTTGGTAGCGAGAAAAAAAAACCACATTACAACTTTTATTCATATTTTTTTTCTGTTACTTTTTAATTAATTTTTTCCCCATTGAAGCCTTTTAAAAGCTGTACTATGCATAATGCATGTGGAGTGAGTGTAGAACTGTAGAACTGAAGAATTATCTTATAGCCCTACCTTTTTATATGTGCACATTACTTTCGTATTTTAAAAAAAATGAGTCAAATCTCTTGCACTATCTGTATGTATAGCAGCTATGTATATCTGTAATAATGCCACAACATTTGATTGGGTCTACGTAAGTAAACATGAAAAATAGTGTCAAATTGAAGTTGTAGGGTTAGAAATCGCTGCTAGTTTCATCAGAAATGAGGAGCCTATCAAATAAGACGCTTTCAAAAAGGGTCGTAAAATCGGTATTTTGCTATGACAGACGATGGAACGAGTGTCTCCAAAATAACTTTCATTTCTATGACGTCATAGGTGACAGGCCCCTTAGAGGCAGCCCTAGCCTTCCAGCTATAGGGCAATTAATATTCAATTAAATTTTGACTTTTTTAAAAGATCTTCAGACTGACACACTGCACAAAACTATAAAAGTGTTACAGCTATATTATTATGTAGTTAGTTTTAATCTTAACCTTTTCGAAACGGTAATATATTCAGTTTTACAACTTTTTGTAAACGTTAATTTCTTGTTTTTGTATTTTGACCTTTTTTTAAAGTGTTATTTACTAGTTTTGACCTTTTTGAAAACGCTAATTCCTTATTTTTGTATTTTGACCTTTTTAAAAAGTGTAAATTACTTAGTTTTGACCTTTTCGAAAACGCCTATTTCTTGTATTAACCTTTTTTTAAAAGTGTTAGTTACTAGTTTTGACCTTTTTGAATAATTTATTGTAGAATCAACACCTTTGCTAAGCATTCTTTCCATGGTTGATGGATGGCTTTGCAGTTCCGAATAGGTTAATTTGTGTTTTTTTGGAAAGTTACAAAGTAACCTAAAAATAATGAGACGTGAATTTCCAAAAATGTCAAGACGAATTGATTGCTTGGCTTCGACAGTGGGCAATTAATTCAAGGTTTGAATAATTCGCATCATAGCATAGGTACAGTTCTCTGGCCCCATAACAATATAAGAAGAATCGATTTGATTGGAGAAAGGGGTAGATGAGTGGAAGATGTGTCATTTGTGTGCCGTATTTTTTTGTACGGGGAAAGCCTTCCCACTCAGACCGGCTTTATTTCTAAATGGTTTCTGTAAAATTTAAATGTGGTCGTATGGAGTTTTTGAGGAGAGACTTTGAAATCAGAATATACATTATATATCGCTTCCAGATTTGTTTACATCTCTCTGTCGAGGAGGTGAAGACAGGCATGGAAAGCTTCTGTAAATCATTCTGGCCTTCCATATGTATGTACATCCCTACAGATCATGTGGGGCACTTGATGGAGAGTGAGATGAGCTGGGTCTCCGTTTGTCTGAAGCCAGGAAAGTATGTACGTGTGTCTCTATCTCCATGTTTGCTTTGTTGTGAAGGAGAAGGCTCTTGCGGCTGACTCTCAAG
>JAQFZC010002990.1:0-20500 GCA_034695205.1 Dicyrtoma fusca
TTATGATTTTATTTCAAGTGCTCCATGTTACATTTTAGATTTGAGCGTCCTTATATCCGTTAGTGTAGCTACTTGTATTGAACTTTGTATTTTCGTAATTGATACCACTCAAAAATTCTCGCCTGAGCTTTAAAGTGAAGTAGCAAGAGAAAGCAGACGACGGAGAGTCTGGGTTATGGAATGGGTTGAACGTGAAAGCGAACGTGAGTGTAGAGCTTAATTTTGCTACAAAACTAGCTTCGCACAAGTCATTTTAGGATAGGAGAAGGAGGCTGGCGCAATTAAATTTTGAGTCATCTAGTGAAGTATGTGTTTCATCAAACCCATTGCAACTGAGCCTCGCCTTTGACTCGTCAAGTAAAATTATGTAATATAGGTACCTGTTTTGGAAACTTAGGAGCTAGATCGTGGGAGTGGTAGCTTTTACTATAAACTGGAGATTATTCACCAGGGATTCGTGACTGTCTTTGTTTTTACCCTACATAATAGAGTGGAGGAGTAGGGATTTTTATGCCGCTCTAAAAATAAAATTAGATCAGTAGAACTTAGAGCAGAAGCAGAAAGAAGTCCCTTGGGCCGTTCCGTCGTACGCAATAAAGAGTAATCACAGCCTATAGAAGGGCACGGAACGTTTGTTTATTTGTCTCGACTTACAATTTTAGCGGCGATCAATATTTACAAACAAATGGAAATACACTTTACTTAACTTAAGGACACTTAACTAGTAGACATGCTGGTACATATCCCGATCGATTGTCACCGAGACATTGACCAAGTCAGGCCAGCAGTACAGGGCCTTGGTGAGGGAGAGCCCATGAGTAGCTTCAGCTAGCCCCAGTATTCCTTTACTCTCAAAGAGACCATCAGACAAAGTTAACTTTGTCAAATGAGGCAGAGCAAGAAAGTTCTGGAAATGATTTATGTCAACTAAAGCATTTGAATCCCAGAGAGTTGGTTGAATGGTGAGTTCTTTTAAGTTGACAAGATTCTCTGCAACCCACGAGTAGACTACCCTCCCATCGATGGGCATTCTAAGAGACAGAACTTGCAGAGATATTGGGAGCTTTTGAATTTCCGTCAACTCTGTGATCTGAGAATTATTGATGATTAAATTCCGTAAGCTATGACAGGGCTGGAAAAGTGTACAGGAAAGTGGACCGTAGCTATAAGAGCCCATACTAGCTCCTTCAATCCATACATCTGTCAGAGTGGAAGCACATGTCTCGAAAGCACAGCGCAACTGAGAATAGTAGCCCACCTTCATATCTATCACAAAGAGTTTCTCCAGCCTTCTCTGCTCATTTATAAGGCAAACACCTGAAAAGTTATTTCAAAATTTTTATTTTTTTACATAACCACAACGGCATCACGCATCACATCCACAGTTTGACATTTTGAAACTTGTATTACAATATTATTATTTTTATTGCAACCTAAATTAAATTTCTCCGAACCCTCCACTGGCAGACCCTTTAAGGTGATTTCAGTCAATTGAACTTCTTTTAACTCTTCCATAATTTGATTTCTGCGGCTCAAGTCAATACTTCCAATGCTCTTCGAACGGTCTTTCTGCCGATCAATCCAATGAAATGGAAGAATCAACTCTAAAATTTTCAACGTCAGCTTATGAAAGGCTATAAATTCATAAATCTCATAGTACAGGGGCAGCATATTTTCGGCACTGTTTATGGAAACTTTGTCAAAGTCGAGATGCAAGGATTGGAGCTTTGGGAAGTCAATTTTCAATAGATTCATGAAGATGTCCAACTCGTTACGGCGTCGGATACGAATCTGTAGAATAACAAGAATTTATGGGAGCTAAATTAAAATTGTATGAGAAATGCCATAAGTTCTTATTAGTCGAATACAGCTACTCCTATACTGGCAGTGCATAGTGCACAGCGACATGAAATATCACGGGAATAGCAATAATAGTAACCAATAATAAAAAAAAAACAGTATAATTCGTAAGTTCCATGGATGCAGGGACGCGAGAAGACTCCAATATACTACGGAACTTTTGTCAGTGTAACTTAAACAAGGGGAAAGGCATGTCCATTAAAATTTCAAACATTCCTTGGACATAAAAAAAATAACGCTTCCGAGGGAAAAGCTTAGTATTAGAGCACAATACGTACACTCAGCTTCACGGCATTTGGCAAGGAAATCATTTTGAAAATGGACAAATCCTTCAACCGGAATTGGCGTGGATCGATTTCCAAACTTTGCACTTCCTTCAGACACGTAAGTAATCCCACAATGCTATCTTGCGACAAAATACATTTCGACCGATTTGCTTGACCTAGTGACAGATGAGAAACCCTTGTTCCTAGATTTCCACGAATGGACTCGGAAAATGAAATAGCTTTGGTCAGATGAGATACGACTAAGTTTTTTATCGGTCTGTCCATGCACTGTATAGTCTCCAAAGTATCATCATTTAAGTCCACAGAGAATCCCACGTTCTCATCCACCAAGTCACACCACGACGTGCATACTCTCCGAGCTTGAATGTTATCTTTAAATCCGAGAAACGAAAATATTTTCCTCTTTGCCTGTAACGTACGGGGAAAGTTTTCAGAGCAGCATTAGAAATCAAAAAAAATATCACAAAGTCGAATTGTGCCAACAATTACCTATTAGATATTGCTAACATTACTTCATGGAGTGGAACTTGAGACCTACAGTCATTGGACGGTAACGGTTTGTTTAATGTAATGTGTAATTTTTAGAGATGACTTATAGATTACTTCTACTGGTAAGACACCAAAGACCGAGTTTTCTTCCGCCATATCTTCTCCCACTAGTTATTATTTCCCACGCACCTCTCACTCTCACTGCCTTTGACTTCCTTCCTTGTACGGACAAAAGAAACTTACATTAAATAACTCGAAAGAGAACTCTGCCAACTGTAGTACTCAATAATACATGAAATGTAAGTAGCTAAGAGCTGAGCTAACGTTCATTTAATTCCTATTTTACTTATGAATTATGTAAGTAGCACGTACTTGTACTTGAGCAGGAAAACTTAAAACGAAACTTCGATCGAAGTAACAAGTAAGGAAAGTAAGGATATAAGTAAGTCAATTTATTAGATTCTAAAGGCAATATTAAAAGTATTTTCTATGAATGAAAAAAGGTTCAATAATGGCAACATTATTTATCGCTGTGTGCAGTCGAATCGAAGAATGAACATCGAACGGAATTATTATGGAATGGAAATGGAGTCACTGTCACTATTCGTGGAAATAATTCATATATTCGTAGTACATTATAGTAGATCGTACTCTGCCTGCTCAACGTTTGATATTATTATTTATTACGTCATTCTTGTTAAATTAAATTAATTTAAACTGATTTCTTTGTTGAAGATCAAACTGAAAATAAAAGCATTTTAAAGTACCTTAAGAACGACTCCATAGCACCTTGTGTAACAAAATAGTACGAAATATCGTTTTTATCAAAATTATTCTCATGCCAATCAAAATGGGAAAAAGGTACAGGTACTATTACATCACTTCAGCAACACTTCAACAACTGAAAGATGAGTAGTTACCTTCACCTTTCAACCAACCCAACTTCTATGAGTGAAGTGTGCTCAATTTTGTACTGTATTTATATTCAATGCTAAGATCAAATTGTGAAGCCTATATTGTGTGTGCATACACTTCCGAAAGATCATTGACACTGCTACCTGAGAGCATTGAAAATGAATTAAGAACACACCTGATTCCTAATGCTATCTGAGCGCAGTTGGGAGTCCAAAATGTGATACTTATGAGATCTCCAATCTCTGTGCACTTAAACTTCATTTCCAATGATCGTTTCGTTTGGTAGAGTGCAGAAGGGATATCTGTCAACTTCAAAGTCATTTTTATTATCAATTTTATTTCAAAAACTGATTTGATGTTGCCAGAAAGCATTATTTTTATTATTTTGCCGTTGTTTTATTTTTTTACTGTGGTTATGTGTGTATGTTTCTGAGTACCTATCACAGAACCACCATTTATACGAAGATGTTTGAACAGCAATTACATGCATTGTCATAGCCAAGCGAAATTGAATCGATTTTGTTTCACAAGGAATCATCAGTTGCTCAAGAATTCTTTTGACGCATGCAATTTGGAATGAAAAATAAAGGAGACGTAAAGGAATTCTCAATGCACACACACACCCACATTGCATGTAGGTACATCACAAGAGCTGTTTGATCTTGTTTTGTGCTTTTAAATGAAAAGAATGTAAATAAACAAATGTACTGGCAGTCAGCCAAGGGAAATAAGATGGATGTTTTGCGGGTCACAAGAAGGCATAGTACCGCTACCACAGCCGCTGCCGCCCTGAACTGTGTGATTCGAATTTCCCGTACACTATTTCGTCTCGTGCTATACAGTTACAGCAAATTTTTTTTTACTACCATTTCTAATATTGATACTACATACTACGTACTAAACCTACAGAAGTTCCGCTGAAATTGTATCAAGCCTGCTTCAATAGCTATAAAAAATATGAGAAAAAATAAACTGAATTGGATTCTGATGGCAAGTATTAACTTTTTCATCACTGTATTGTTCACCCACGGCGAAATGTGCTCGGAGAGGGAAAGAAACTCTGGGAAATGTAATCAAGTTAATCCTGCACACTCCGAAACGTCCAAAATGAGTGAACTGCTTTACCAAGAAATGGCAGTGTATCATGCTGTGAAGGACTATATGGGTGTATTACATGCACGCTTGGATCTAATTAACAAGTTAGTAAATATTATTTGCATGCGAATCGCCTACCAATAATGTACATGCGTATTAAAGTTCATATAAAAATGTATGTACTTAGGGAATAGACATCAGGCGAATAATAACCGAACTATAAAAATACATAAATAATTAATAATCAATAATTACACGTGAAGTTCTTCAAATCCGAATACGGTAAACTTTTCATTAAACGCCAAATTTGACATTTTCACATTGGAAATTTCATACATTATTGGGTGGTAATTTTCCAGCGATTCATATTCTCATTTTTGTCACTTACCTGTAATCTCATTTAATTCAGAAACTCAAAGGTTCTTTTTTGGTTGTTAATTTTTGTTTTTTGCGATTATAAATCAGGGGACCACGTGCCCGGCGACTCACAACTGTGCTGTGGTTGAGATAGCATACATTTTTATTTTTTAAGGTCTACCAATCTTTTTTTTAGTTTTAGTCTTTTAGTATTTTAACTGCAAAAATAGCAAAATAATAATAACTAAACATCAGCCAGCTGAAGTCAGGAGAGGGCATGTCGAAAAGTCTGCCTGTTAGTATTTGCCTACTTTAAACCGATGCGATGGTGTAAGTCATAATAAGTATAGTACATTCTGCAGTCAGTTTACATAATTTACAAAAAACATGTCAAAGTAGATAATAAATACGTACTAATTCACCCCGGTGGCTAATGTATTTATATTACTAGCTTCATTGAAGATTTCGAAGAAATTCATACTGGAATGCAAACGCTTTTGCCGAGTTTGAAAGCAAATACGGATAGTACAGAGAGCTCATTAATGAAAGCCTTTGAGATGTCTAAACATCCTTTCGCAACTTACAGGATGATTCAAAGGTTCACCTTTCATCTGCCTGAATTAGCATCAAATATTGAAACAAAGTCGGAAGAAAGTTGGTACTCTTTGTCCGTAATCTATCCCTATCTACTTGTGTATATAGTATTGATTAAACCGTCAGTTTTCATCAGTCTTTTAAATTCAAGACTAATTTTAAAGGCTTCTCATTTCTTTCATTCTAGAGCTTTTACAAAAATTGAGTAGCTTGGAAAAGAAGAAATCTAGTGAACAAAAGTAGAATTGACAGATCATTTACTACCCTTCAACTAATAAAAAAAAACTCTTTCAGGTAAAATAAGGATGCGTCCTGTTGAGTTTGAATGTGAGTTTCGCCCACGAGCACTATAACTAACAAATTATGTAAAAGATGTAAAAGATATCAACAACAAATATTATTTAGGTTTAATGTTTGTTACTTATATAACTTGTGCATATGTACTGTGTAGTACGTCTTATAATACCATTGATGCCGTTAAAATAAGGCGAACAGGAATTTGGTGGGCGTGTTAAGATTTTCTTTTGAAAAAGTGTACATAATAAAAACACAAACTTGTAAACAAAATCTTTTTGTAAAACTACAGCTTGTAATACAACGATGTACCTAATTTTTTTTACTTTCTCGCAACGATACTGATTTTCTCATACGATGGTGAAATGCATAAATACATGTCGACAATTAGATGCCACTTGCGCTGGAATATCAGTGGACAGCGGAGGATGCATCACACAGTTGTTTGTATACATAATTGTTTATCCAGTTCATTTTTTTTTTGGTTATTGCTGTCTACTCGAAATACACTTTTTTAGTTTCATGGAACTAACTTTCTCTTCTTGCTATGACTTGAAATCTGGTAGGTCGAATTACAGTAATCCATTAAATGATGGCACTCAGGGATGTTTGTGACAGTGATAGAAGCCCTGTGGATCTGCGAGGCTGAGCAAACTGGCAATTTAATGCATGTACGTATGTACATATGCATATATTCGTCGTCCACTTTTTTAGGTGCATGTTTACTTCTTTATTTATTTTAGCGTCATTTTTATCAAGTTAAGGATCTAAAAGTAAACTTCGTGTTATTCAAGATCGTGAGGCCCTTCGGGAACAATGCGGGACCTTGAAAGTGCAGTAAACTCAATGGAATAGATAAAATGCTTTGTCGGATATCAGATTCTACGGTGTGACAAGTTCATCTCCTGTTACTGACATTGCAGAAGAAGCCATAGCTTTTGTCAGCTCAGTATTCAGTAACAAGCATTGTGGAAGGTAATATCCCTAGGTTCACTATGAAAGCTACATTTACATAATAGTATAGCTACTCCCAAGCTGCACGCTGCACTTTGCTGAAAATTTTGACATTGCAGGGGCTAAACTAAACTCCCATTTATGACGGGCATTGGAGGGAGGGATGTTTTTAAATCGTATATTTTTAGCTTATTTGCACCATGCATTAGTAATAAATTATGTAATCTTTGCATTACAATGTTTACAGACTATTTACGGTTATCTTTTTGATAGATCCGTTAACACGTTACGAATCCCGGAGGTAAAGTTTAGAGCAATATGCTGTGCAGATAAACGTCGAAGACAGTCGTAAACCCCATTATATAAGACAGCCGTCACTTTTCGTCAACCAACTAAAGTGTCCAGTAGGCAAGTTCGTCGTAAGTTGTCCGGTTATGGAGAAAAAAAAAGCACAAAGCGTAAAGTTTAAATAGAATAAAGTACCTAGATACTCTCATACATAGTACTTGTACGTGAGTTGTCTCGTCGGCAACCAAGTGACAAGTTAATGCTAGGTGAGTTGTCTGGCTGCCCCACAAAAATACTCGTGTTGTAATTGTAATGCCAGCCTTGGTCTTTTACAACTGAAAATTTACGGATAAAATACAATGAAGGAGGATGGGGCTGAGACATTGTAAATTAAATGAAGAAAGAGATGAACTGTGTGGAACGGTCGGGACACTCAACACTGCACTGGTAATAAAAAAACTGAACTGGCCGAAAGCCAAGAACTACAATTTATTTACAAGCTCACGAGGTATACATAATACTTGATTATGTCAGCTGCAGTGTAGTACCTACTCGGATTTGCATTGAATTCCTTGGATTGCCCATTGTTGTGACAAACGGGATTGCTATGGACAGACATATATAATGAAGTTCTAGTTTTGGCTCGCTATTTTTACTCTGAGACTGCACTGCACTGTCAATAAATTCTGTCCACAATTCCGAGTACATGTACATAGAGGTACGTCTGTATCCAGCGGTATTTTGAGTATTTCCTGTGTAGTTACAAGCCCTCAGATTCAAGTACCTACACAATGTACACAGCAAGGATGGGAAAGTTTCATCGTCAAAGGAAATCATTCTGGATTTTCGATTTAATTCCAGTGCTTGGGAAGTTGGCCTTGATTATTGCACAGAGTTCAAGTATTCATAGAGTGACTGCTGCTCATCCTGCTCCAGGTAGTCTATTCTCCAGCTCACCTTCGCTCCTAACCGAGCTAGCTCAGGTGGACGAAAACATATATAAGCTCATGAAAGAGTATCGTCACAACTACTACAAGCGACTGGAGATCATGGAAAAGTAATTATACACTTATATAGTACGTACAGGAAACTATAAAGACTGCATAAAAACTACGGAGAGATGACGACTCTCGATTTCTTACTTTACTCACGAAAATGTCATTTGTACGAAACATCTAAAATATCAAGGGATGACATTTTTTAATTTTGCACTATGTATGAACACATAGATACATCAACAGTTACGACGAAACTTTCCACCAAGTTGTTACAAAAGCTAATGGTTCGAGAGCTGAAGAAGTCGATACAGAGTCAGTAAGGGGTAATTTTGAATTCCAGCACAGTTCTCGGCCCCACGAGGACGATGATGGTACGAATAACGTTGGCGTTACTTTTGTAGACAAGATGAAAACGAGAATTACGATTGATATCCCACACTTGATATCCGATATTGCCCTTCATCATGAAAAAGGTTCGTAAATCGTCTTTCGTTTAGCATCAAAGATCAACGCTGAATCTACCACATATTCCGATGTACCTATATATATATATATATATATTTACAAATCTACGTTCCTTTGTATGTACACGTAGGTTCCTATACGCATGTTATATTTTATTGGTTTTATGCAAACTTTAAAGGTTTCAATGATATAATGCTATCAGTATGGCAATGATAGCATTATGCTCACTTTAACAACTCATTTTTACTACTGTTCCGTAGCAAAACCCAACATTTTCCGGCTATGCCCGTTGGGTTAAGGGTTGAATAGATCGAAGAATCGATATTTAATAAAACTAAAGATTTCGGCCCAACCTTAACTTAAATAAGATTATTAAAATTTCTTCGAGTGATATTCTCTTTGTCGTAGTTTGACAGTAAAAAAATGATCATGTTCGAAACAAATCGTATTTGAAAGATCCCATCTCTAATTTCGTAACCAATGAATCTGTGTGGGCCCAATATTGCATAAATACTAGCTAAAGGGCTAATACAACATCTATTTGTATGTAAAATTAATTAGTTCCCTACTGGGGTAAATACATTTTGTAGGGTGGCAAGTAATATGTTCTGGGAGCGAAGCGCCCATTACTACTTGGATACTGAAAACATAATTATTAGCAGCTACTTGTTTATATATAGGTATACATATATAAATACATTATCAGTGCAGTGTGAAATGAAAATTTTCTTTCATTTTCAGATTTAATGCAAAAACTTATTCAAATGACGCCCACAGAATATCCAAATTTGGAGGACAGCAAACATCTTAAAGATGCTATAATCAAACTTCATGACGTGTACAACTTTGATTTAGCTGAAGTAACAACCTAACATAATTATTAATATGCCAACTATATATTATTCAATGTGCATAGGTATATACATAATGTGTCCCGTCAAAGTTTGTACTTTACATTACCACCAGATTAATTGTAAAAAATTCTTGGAACAACTATGTAGCTTTAGCCGTAAGTTGGAATTGCTTATGTCGAGTGATTGTGAAATCAAAGGGAAAATAAAAATCTGTCATGCATTTAGTTTACAGAGGGAAAGTTTTTCAATTTCCCAACCTCCATTGGCTTGACGGGGTTTCAGTGCTATGAAATTGGAACTCATGCTTTTGGTTCGCAACGGTACGCATTAGCTGTAGAATGGTTGGCCGTAGCTCTCGACAAAATTAAAAGAAAATCAGAAAAATTTGTGAGTCTAGAAATCGCAGCTGATACACTGAGAATAGCAGTTGAAACGGTAGGTGCTCTCATAGAAGATACATACAGATGTGCTTGTATCATACAAGCGTATTGCTTACGAGGATAATTTATTATTTTAGTTTTGTAAGCTTCCCTTATGAACAGATTTATTTTTAATTCTCATGGAAACTTTATAGCATGATAAGCACTGGGACTTGGAAAATATAAGTCCCTTCAATCCCACTGGAAACTACGAGGCAAATCTTACTTCAGCATCGTTCTTCACTAACAAGATATTAAAAAATGATGAGGATGTCAGGAGTCCTATTTATAGAAGAACCTTGATGGAAACCATCTCATTTAAGGGAAATAACGAGGAAAAGTACAATGGGATTAATTTTAGATATCTCTGCTCATACAGGAATTTTCAGGTGATCCAAAAAAAATTAAAAACTTTCTCATATTTGTACAAAAGTGTATGCATACAGCATGTAAAACTTGTATCTACAAACGTCTGCATGCAGATAGACAAGGTTAAATCTCAACTGTATTGCTGGGAGGAATCCAAAAGTCATCCATACTGGAGAATAAATCCTCAAAAAGTGGAACTACTCAGTCAAGATCCGTACATAGTTCAAATCTACGATTTTGTTCACGACACCCTAGCAACCAAAATGATGGAGCAAGCAGAGCCACATTTGCAACGTTCCATGATTACGGAAGAACTGATGGATGCTTTAAACGATACTAGTGACTCACAGAAAGGGAAAGCATGGAAGGGTCCAGGCTACAGAACGTCTTCAGTTACTTGGATGGATGATTCGAGGGATGAAGATCTTGTTTTCCTGTCAAAGAAAATTGAAATGATTACAGGTTTACACGTAGTTTCTCCCAATGCGAGCGAACTACTCCAAGTAGCTTCGTACATTACTGGTGGGCACTACGCGCCACATCTGGATTATGTAAGACTCAAAGAAAATTAGAATACTGCTATTTTAAGAGTCTTGCCCAACTTTTATTTATAGCAAAAGCAATTTCATATTATCATTTTATCCTTTTAATAACTTTAGATCCAAGATGAGCGCCTGGCCAAGTTCTTGAATGGTAATAATCGTGTAGCTACCTTCATGGTTTATGTGAGTGGCACTTACGTTATATTATATTTACTTAAGTGATACCAGGAAGATATAATATTGGTGATTACTTTTCCATTTTCCACTGCTTTTTAGAATGCAAATACACGCTCATGTATGTATTTCGGTCTCTCTATTTCTTATATATATTGCGTTGGGCATTGTTTTTAAAAATCCGTAGTTGAATCAAGTGGAGCTCGGGGGTTGTACGGTATTTCCTACATTGGGTATAGCTGCAATGCCAATAAAAGGCTCTGCTGTATTTTGGTACAATATGAAAGCAGACGGTACGGAGGCTGACAATAGAACCTGGCATGGCGCTTGTCCTGTTATTTACGGCCACAAATGGGGTACATATACACAAATATTCTGTATCTGTCCTTTCTGTCTTATCGATATCTGTTGAATATCTGTTCTTCATATGATATGAAGGAAAATGAAATTGTATCTGTAATAGTATAGAGTTAAACAAAATATTTCTTTTTTTATTTTTCTATATATACCAATATTTACGTCTGTAATACTGAAATATGGATTCGCTATAATGTGTCCAAATTACACCGTAATGAAATGCATCGATGGAAATTGGAATTTCCACTTGCACTTGTGGCAATCTTCTAATGGAAAATGGAACTCAAATTCAAACAAATTTTCTACTTCTAACCTTCGCTTCAGCGGCTAACAAGTGGATTCATTTCCACAAAAACATTTTCAACTGGAAATGCCCACGCATCCCGCCAGCCAGTATGAATGTATAGATATTAAAATTGTGAGAATAAATTGGAAAATAGTCGATTATTTTGACCTAAGTTTATTTGGAAATTCGTATAAAAACATTGCGTGCGCCAACATTTTTAAAATTGTTTCATCATCCTTTGAGTGGGAGTTTACATATTTGATGTATGTATTGCTATTTTTTGTTTACTGAACGACATGTTATACGCATCCATAATGTACATAAAGACTTTGATGTGCCTAATAATAAGGAAAGTGTATTTACTATGATGTAAACATGTTTTTTCCTACTTTCTTTACACACTTTTTGTTTTTACTGTCATACGCGGGTTTCTGTACGAAATACACACCGGAAGAAAACGCAATTTAGAAGAAACTGAATACAAGGTAGTTAGATGCATAGGTGAAACCGTCAAAGCCTAGCATTACGGTTAGCCTTGTGATTTTTCTGCTTCTAATGCATAATGGGTATTTGACCACTAAACTTTTGATGCTTAGTGGAAATTTTTGGACAAAGTGTATAAAAATTTAAGAAGGGAAATTCGAAAAAACGATCCAGGGATATGGGAAGCAAATATGGCCTAATGATGTATACTTATGTAATCGACGGTATAATTATTAGTCATCGACCTCGCTGCTTTATATTCATTACAATTACGAGCATCATAATTTCATAATGAGTATTATACTAAATGAAAGAACTTATGGAGGATGGTGTCCCATAAAAATGCACATTTGTTATTGTCAATTCGATCCGTGAGAGTTGAACTTACGTCAAGGTTTGCACTACCTTCATCCTACCACATCGATGACAGGGATCAATTTCATTGAAATCCGGTCTTGTAAAAACAGTGCGCATTAGAGGATCATATATTTTTCCAGTTGTTATCACTTTGGCAATTGATTCGCGAGCAGAGCTTCCCTTCATGGTCAGTCATGACTGAAGATGAAATATGTAACGCGCCACGGGAGTGATTAGAAGCATGTCCTGTTTACGTGTTTACTACAACTAACTAACTGGTAAGTACAAGGTTTCGAGTCATTGGCTTGAGTATGAAATGAATAGTGAATAAGGATGATACGGTGATAGCGGATTTCAAAGTACAGTAGTCCGATCTTAGAACTGCTGCTGATACGCACAGACAGGAACTTCCGGTTTGTGGTCAAGTCTCACACATTCAGTGACAGTCTCTGAAGACACAAATGAGTTGCGTAGAATATCGTCTTACTGAATAATTACTTCTGTTCACTGACAGTAACGTTTTTGGAGCATGCTGATCTACAAATAATAATACTTTTAGTTAAAATTAAATACCAGGACAGAAATGTGCAGAATTGAATAGTACGCACCAAACAAAATTAGTCCACTTATTCAAAGCCTACGCAGAATAACCAAAAAACTCAAAAAGCTTTGTTTTGAATTCAAAATAGTGGCATCACAAATTCAGCGTAAACAAAACCAAACAGACAACAAGAATGGTCAAAATAGCCATTCCATTGGTTTTCGTGGGTGTCATCGGTAAGTCTTAAAAATAGAAAATATGGAAGGCATTTATAACAACTTCTGGATGTATTTTAGTCAGTTACTTGTAATAAAACACTTAATATCGAAGGTATTGAATTCACAGTTGCTGTTGCCGCATTTGTTCCTTCCAAAATCTACGAACGGATAGAAAACAATAAAGTCGAGAATGGAATTGAAGAAGTTACATTTGCGGATGTGGAGGAAGCTGGGAAGATTAATGAACATTTCGGTACGTCCATAGTTCAATAATTTAATATAGATTTTGTGAAATACATCAATGCGTTTGCTCAAACAGATGCAACTAATATTGTAAGTAGGAGGATCATCCATTCGATGAACTGTTATTCATTTATTGTACTGTTTTGCTGTAATATGTACCGAGATAAGATAGCTTTAGCTACCGGCAAGCTAGGAACTAAAGCAAAAACTCAAGTCTTTCAAATTCAAATTCTTGTTTCACTTTGTTTTAGATTCGTACGTAGCTGTACAAACTAATTTTCCTTCTAATGACAAGCTGGATGAAAATGGAAGAATGCCCTTGGAGATACATCCAAAGTTTGATTCAAATCCTTCTAAAATTGAGCAACCCCAGAGCAAAAGTAAGTGTGTGGGCGAGTAAAGAAATAGCAAAGAATTTGTTGAGAATTTGAAAGTAACTTTGTTTGATACTATCAGTAATTTGCGTCATGAAATTGCGTTGTATTTGTATTTTGATTTCTAGCCTCCCTGCCATTAATCATGTAATAATACTAAAAAATGTATGAAGTCCTAAACAGTTAATGATTCTAACTAGTAAAACGTGTGTTTTTTATTTTTAGAATCAAATAGAGTTGCGGAAGTAGCCACAAGGCATCGCCCACGATTTGGTGGCTAACTTTTAATTCAAGTCTTCCCAAAATATTCACAGGTCCTGCAAAATTAGACTACGCCAGCTATTGCATAGCTAAAACAAGCAGAAATTGTGCAACTCTCTAGTTATATATTTAATCTTCTAGTCGATTTATGACCTATTGGCTATTACGACCCCTAATTTTAAAAAAATAATAGTACATTATAAGGGGAGTTAATGCAACTGTCTATATAATTAATTATTAATATGATTAACTTTAGTTGATCGTACAATCTAGAGATATTATACTTTACGATAGATTTGTCCCAAATTCATTAACAATACAATATAATATATATATACATAAAAAATAAAGAGATTTGTAATAAGTTTATAGTACCATTTGACAACGATTACAACCACTGCACTGCACTACTTTTTTGAAGTGTCCTTTATTGTATTCGTGACTGTTATTCAGTCATTACTGGTACAATTCAAATCGGCTGGTTCTGGTTTAAAATTTATTAGTCGTTTTTGTAACTAAATGACGGTCGCACCTATTTTATTTTAGTTTAAATAAAAACTTTTAAAAGATGTACTTTCCTGGTTAATATAACACTATGCTTGGAATGGTTAAATCACCAGTTTTAAAAAGAGCTTAACCAACATGGTTAGGTAGGTATTTATTTACTTGTTTACATAATACCGATTTTGACTCAATGCCAAAATCCGATACCACTGACGAACATGAAACTACCTACCTACATGTATATCCATACTCACACCTACCCTATGGCTCCTACCTAATCAGTGATTTACAGTGTTATGAAATGCTTCGAGAAAAAAATACGCGTCGATTATGCTGCGAGGCAACAAAAGCATCAAAGACAATTTTTTATTCCGTATTGTTTCAGGCAAGCATATGTAAGTAAATAAATTTAGGTCATCCATTCATAATGAAATAAAACGATGCTTCGTATTTATAGCACAACAAATTCAACAATCACATTTAATTGAACTAATAATAATGTACAAAGCCGTATGCACAACGATCTAATCGTAGTTTAATCAACTTTGATGTCACACTTCAAAGGCTGATTTAACTATTAGGTGTATCATTTACCTGCAGCAGTCAGTCCCATTAAATACCATAAGGCATGTGGAAAAATAGGAAGCAGCTTAATTATAGTAGTGAGTTTGACAAGAATTGGTATGAGCACATTGCCATTTAAGCTTCCAGTAATAATAGGCTGAAGCAAACCAGTAGTCCTTTAATTAACACTTATTGTTACTTAATTTTAGCCCTCCTCAAAGTTACTTTGTACTATTCGATCCAAGTATGCATCACATTTTCGTAGCGGTTTCAACTGTATTATTAATGCTTTTAATTTTAAACGCTGAAATTGCTGAAAGCCAATCTTTTTGCCAGTCCGTCACTGATTTGAATTCACTGGCAACTTCAGATTTAATTTTCTACAGACAACTACAGTCTCTACGACTCAATTTTTCTCGCATCGCTTCTGTACAGCAGAAAATAGAGAAAGCAAATCAACCTAGAGACTCTTTTCCACCCAAACTTCGATCGTAAGATTTTTGTTTAAATGAAATGAGTAGGGCACGTTCGGGTAATTGTGATACGTCATTTAAAATACATTAATTATAACCCGTTATCACGATCATCTGAACGCACCCTAGTGCATAAAATATACAGTAACCTCTAGAATGTGTTTAATGTTACAATCTCTTGTTTTTGTGGTGTAGTTTTTTAGATGATTTTGAGGCAAGCACTGGATATACATACACGATTCTAGACCATCCGACAAATAATATTTTAGCAGATAATCCAATTGCTGTGTACAGAATGATCCGAAGAATAGTCAGTGCAACTCCTGAGATAGTAAAACTCGAAAAATATGGATTCGGTAATTTACTATTAGTGTATATCCCTTACATACAATTACGTAATTACTTCCTATTAGATTAGAAAGTTGATACAGTAATTTCAGTGACACTATTAATTTTAATTACATTTCTTGGAGTAATTACTGTTACAGCAATTTCGATACAAGAGCACAGAAAGCATTTCGATGGTAGGTGGCCAAGCCTAGTGGACGTCGAGGAGGCCATTGACTCAATACTTCAGTTGCATCACGTATATAGCTTGAATGTTACAGAGGTAGATACGATCAACTATTCAGTTATTAATCTTTCAGTGATTTTGCATTTTTTTGCAAATATAATTATAAATGTTAACTAAATCGGAAGTTTTCAGAAGGAATTATATTTGGCGTGCCCACCGGCTTCACGTTAGAAGCTCTCCACTGCTACGAAATCGGGATGCAAGCAAAGAAAAGTAAATTCCATACTCTTGCAGTCGAATGGCTTGAACTATCACTTCAAAAGTTATCAACTGTGCCAGACAGCACAGTAGAAGAATCAGAAGTGGTTGAAGCATTAAAAAATATTATCCAAGAGGTAAGTGCAACCCTTTCAGAAAAATACAAAGTATTTAGTGTACCTAATGCGAGCTCAGAAATGGAAACTTAACAACCTTTGAAAAATGGTAGCATGACGAAGATTTCGGAATTGTGGACCTTTGGAACCCGTTCTTTTTTGCTCAAAAAATACAGTCAACTGTATACAGAAGAGAGCTCCGAGTTAAAAGACGTGATTTGCTGTATTCTAGTTTCAGAGGGAGAAGTGAATTTAAGTACAATCATATTAATTACTGGGCATTATGTTCTGGAGAAACTTTACAGGTTTCGGCTTCCACTCTTTATTTTTTCTACTGTATATAACATACTATATTATTTTGCCTGAATTGGTTAAATCTATATTATATATTTGACTACAAGCTTATTTGTTCACTATGTAAGCCGGTGATACAGTTCGCACAGCATGATTCATGAGTAGTGCCTGTGTTCTTTAATCTTGCCCTTTGTCTTCAGAGTGAAAAAGTAAAATCTCAACTATTCTGTTGGCTGGAGAGGAAAGCTAGCAAAGCATTACTAATTGGTCCGCTAAAAATGGAACTCTTGGCTCGAAATCCAGATGTAGTACAAATTTATGAACTAGTTGGGGATGAAGAAATCGAAAAAATAAAGAACAATGGCTTTGAAAGACTTAAGGATCATACCGTAACGAATTTCGAAATTAATAGCAACAGAGAATCCGCATCAGAAGTGGGGAAACGGGACTGGGAAACAAGAAATAGTGCCAAAAGTAAAGAAATATTGTCAGTGAGTAAAAAACTAAAGTCGTTGACCGGTTTTGAAGTTTCTACAAACAATTCAGCTGACTCGCTTCATGTGGCTTCATACTCCTTTGCTGGTCATTATGATCCTTCCTACTATACGGTAGGTTTTCTTGGTTATTGTTGTAAAATGAAATGTTTTTTCGGTAAAATTGCTGAATGATGATTTGATTTTAATTTACTGTTGTAATTTTATTTTACAGTATTTGTCTGAATATTCCCACGAGAATCAAGTGAACCACTTTGCCACATTAATGATTTGGGTATAGTTTTGTTTGCTATGCTTCTGTGTTTTCTACTTGCCGTGTTACAAATTGGCTCTAAGTGGAACTTCACTTTAGCTAGCTGGTTTATTATTATTGATATAGCTCTCCGACGTCCAATTAGGAGGGTATACAGTATTTCCTTCCTTACTGGTAGCTGGCAAACCACTCAAAGGATCAGCATTATTACACTATAATACACATAAAGACGGGAGTCGTGATTATTTATCTTCATATCAATCATGCCCCGTGGTACTTGGACAAAAATGGAGTAATTTTCCTTTAACTTTTATTTAATTTTTTCTTTGCTGTTACTTCAATGGCTAATTATAAATTTTGTGTATTATTAATAGGTGCAAGCACAACAATGAGCTCTAACGATCCTTTTCTTAGTCGAAAGTGCCGCCTCCCTTCCAAAGAGCGATTTCATGTGTCTGTAAATGGGATTGCACACAGGGTTCATTCATTTCTTGATTTCCCGATATCATTTTAGTTCATTGATTTATACAAATACTTATCATCTTATTACAAATGAAGGAAATAAATGCGATTTATTTTCCCTTGGGGTAGCCAGTAATTTCTAATTCGGATGCTGAAAGGGACGGCAGCAACTTCAACGACGAACATCAACTTAGTTCGTTGCAGTTGAAACATTTCTCGTACGGTTCCGTTCCAGGAATGAAGACTCTTGCTCAGGAAGAAGAAAATATTTATAATTTCATTAAGCCTCTGTTTTTGGAGGTTCAAAATGGCACATGCGTTGACAAAAGCTGTAGGGAAATAAAGATTCTCCTTGACAGGTAAGTTCTTTGAAGTTGATGATGCATACGCTTTTGTTGATTCAACTTTGTGAAATAAACAAATCAAATGGCGTAGCTATGTTAAGGACTACGAAGATACTACTGGAAAATTAACTCAATCTGTTGACGGGAAAGAGAACGGATCAAACTTGATTGCCCATAACCTGTTGGCATCCTACAAAATGATATGGCGGTTTAGAACTTATCTGAGAAAGTTGCTGTGGTCAAATCAGTCCATTGGTTTTAAAAATCGAATCTTTGACAGTGATTAATAATTTCAAATATTTTGCGAATTATTGTTTTCATTCAAAAAAATGTATGATGCTTCGTTATATTACTTTGCTATTATAATTTTATTGTAGAAATTGTACAGTACCTCCAACGATCATTTGGCATGACAGACTGGCCAGATAAAGTATTTTTGGAGGATGCGATTACTGGGATTCTTGTCATCCAACACATTCATGACTTGCAAGCTGCGAACGTATGAGTCAGCTTTATAATATTGTGAATTTTATAATAAGTATTGATTTTACTAGTTTACACAACCTTCTTTGACACTGCCTGCGATGCTTTTACCCATCCGTACAAATTTTTATTAATTAACGAGCTTATAATCTCGTTGAACTATATGCCTGATTTATTTCAACTTTATAGATTGCATCTGGACTAGTGAATGGAGTAGAAAATGGCATTACTTTAAATGCCGCACATAGTTACGAAATAGGTAAGTTTGCTCTGTCTCATGAGTATTACTCACTGGGTGTGGAGTGGATGGAACTTGCAACTGTTAAATTAGCCAATGGGACCGATTTCTCAATAGACAATGTAACAGTAACGGCGGAACTGAAGAAATCTATAAAAATAGTTAGTGCATCCCATCTAAACAAGTTCACTTAAATAATACTAAGACTTATGAAATAACAACTAAACTGGGTCTGATTTTTGTTCATAGCATAACCAGGCATTATCGAAATCTGCCGGATGGGAACCTTTGTTTTACACTAGGCCAGTGTTTTTATCGAATGATCAAACGCGCATCAGACGAAAAGTCAAACAATACAGTACTTTTAAGCTACAGGAGGACCCTGACTTAAGTGAAATTAATTACTGGGGAGTGTGTTCTGGGAAACCACATCAGGTACTCACACTAGTGCATTCAAATTCTAAATTACTGGAGATTTTAACTACAATCCTTTCAAATTGTATGGTTAATTCGGTTGAAATAGACTGAAGAACAAAAGTCAAAGTTGTTCTGTTGGTACGAAAGTGAAGTTGATCCTTTCTGGAAAATTAATCCATTAAAAGTTGAAATTCATTCGATGAGGCCAAAGTTGGAAATTGTTCAGTACTACGATGTTTTGAGCAACTCAATGAACGAAAAGTTAAAAATGTCAGCTTCCCCGAATCTAAAGAAATCGCCTTTGCAAGTAAACGTCAAATCCATAATTTTACACTCAAGTATCCCCGATATGGTTTCATTCAAGCATATTGTGTTATCCATTGATTTGTTTTAGTCCTTCTACAATTCTGGTGTTAATGTAAACTCTAACTGGCGTCTATCAGTACAATCCTCTATTCCAGAGGAAAGCAGTGAATCAAACTCAGTTTCGCGCACAGTTCTGTCTATTACCGGACTCAATGTTATGGGAAAACAGGAAAATTTAGAAATCGCTTCCTACACCCCTGGTGGTCATTACAATGTGCACCTTGACAGTGTAAAAATAAAACTAATGGGGTATCTTTGAGTAAAGTATAATTTCGATAGTAAGGTAAAATCTTAGTTGGTATTATTTGTATTTTTTTTCCTTAGGTCGGGTATGGAGAAGGAATTTCCGGTTCCAGAATTGGATCTGTATTGTTTTCTGTAAGTCCTTATTGATTATTCTATTGTTATAATGCTTTTGTGCATAGAAGTATGTTTTATAATAACTGCCGTAATTACTCGCTACAGCTATCTGATGTTGAAAACGGTGGGGACATTGCTTTTGCTCAAGCTGGTGTCCGAATTAAGCCTGTCAAAGGGTCTGCTATTTTCTGGTATAATCTATTGCGTTCGGGAGATTTAAATGATTACTCATGGCACGGGATCTGTCCTGTAACTTATGGAGAATACTGGGGTAATAATATATTGT
>JAQFZC010002991.1:0-20492 GCA_034695205.1 Dicyrtoma fusca
CTCGAATACAGCCCCAATCTACGACACTAAATTTGAAATAGAGCCCCAGGGGCTCTACTCGAGCGTTTACGGTACTTTAAAAAGTTTGTGGGCGTTTTTGGGATTTGTTTTGTAATTATAATAATTTGAAAATATCCAAGAAAATTATGGAAACTACAGAAATGACGTAAGTATACTCTCAACGAAAGCTCTCAAAGTTCACAGGGAGCAGTTTGGACATTAGATTCAAATGAGCGTGGAGCTTTAGGAGTTTGGAATTGGATTTGAAATTGGAATGGAAATGGAAAATAAATAAACAGGGATAAAGGAAAGACTCTGCTTGAGATGTAAATGTATCCCAGAGACGATGAGAGATGCCATATTTCTTTTTTCCTTGTAATTCTAAAAGGGGATTCCAAAACATCCACATAAGATCTACAAAATCTTTAACATTCCATATCTTCCTTTCATTCAAGTAAAAGTAGCTATCTTAAGATTTCTATGGGTTTAGTGGGCCTGGCAAATATTACACTACCACGGCAATTGGCTAGATCAACGATTTTTTAAGGCTTAACTTCCATTACATTTTTTAAAAGTGCAAAGAATGTAGTTAAACAGTTATCATTTTTCTATATCATATTTATATATGTTTATAAAACGCACATTAAGACACTCTTATTTACTCACTTTGGAAACGTGAAGGCTAAAATATGTTGAGGCTTTTCAAACTATGCAAAACTTGATTTTTAATCATTTAAAAAAACCTTCATTTTACACACTTTCAAAATGGTAAATGCAAGGGGCACTTTTTCAATAATAGTACCGCACATTGCCGCTTTCAGACTATTGGGCAAAACAGCAGAGTTATGCGCTTCTAAAGTTTGTAAAACAGCGATTTACACGTTTTCAAAACGTCTACAAGATGAGGATTTTAAAACTGAAAGGGTCCGTTTTCCATGTTTTGAAAAGTTGCAAAATGTATTATTTGTATGTTTTCAAAAAAGTGCAAAATGTCCTATTTACATGTTTTTGAAAAGGTCAAAATGTCCTATTTACATGTTTTTGAAAATTTGCAAAATGTCCTATTTATATGTTTTTGAAAAGTCAAAATATCTTATTTACATGTTTTTGAAAAGGTGCAAAACGTCCTATTTACATGTTTCAAAAAGGTGCGAAAAGCTCTATTTACATGTTTTTGAAAAAGTCAAAATGTCCTATTTACATGTTTTTGAAAAGGTGCAAAACGTCCTATATACATGTTTTAAAAAGGTGATTTTTGCAAGTATAAAATATTATACTTATCTTTCTATCGAATACAAAAATAAAGTTACAGTAACCACAAATTTCATTGATATAATAAATGAAAGCGCCCTTGCCTTGTCCCTTTGAATCTTGGGCATTAGGTTGTTCGTGCCTCCGTCTCCGTGGAAGAGGCTTTATTACTGGTAACGTAAGCGATAAAGCGATTACATTCGTAGATTAACAAGCCTCTCTATATTTTTATTTGATGAGCAGTGGCTCAGCCTTGGCAGCACAACCGCATCACAAAAGAAAGAAACTTGAAGAGAGAAAAGGAAGCAAAAAAAATTATCGCGATTTGATCTCATCGCCTTGTCTTGTCTTGTCCTGTCTCTGCTTGTCGTTGCTTGTCTGCTCCCACTGCACGCATCTTTAGATTATCCTTCAACTCCCTGTACATTTGTTAGTTGTCAAAAATCCTCTACGTTTATCCAAATCTATCCAACACAAGGGAAACAAACACCCAGAGACTATCTGCACTATCTCGGAGATCCTATACATTGGGAGAAAAAGTACTTCAACAGCGACTGTTGTGAAAATAACTATAAGTGCCTCCAATTTGAGACTTTGTGTCACAGTAAAAAAGAATTCTTGCTATACATACATCCCTCAGTTTCAAAAGCAAAAAAGGCAAGACAATCACTTAACAAAAGTTCTGGGAAAATAAACTAGAAATAACTACAAGAACCGTCACAAACAGTTTGCGAATTTTTTTAAACGGTTTAAAAACCTCGTATTTATCCTTAGTGCAAGTCGAAAAACGTTAAACTTGCATATTTACACGGTTCAAAATAAGCTATCTACACTTTTTTACTACTGTACTAAATGTTCTATTTGCTTGTCTTTGGAAAGATTCAAAATGTCCTTTTTACGTATTTTGAAAAGGGGAAAAATGTAGTTCTTACACGTTTTCAAAAAGATGTAGTATTTTTTTTGAAAAGATGCAAACTGTTCCATTTACACGTTTTTTAAAGGTGCAAAATATCATATTTACATGTTTTTGAAAAGATGCAAAATTTACAATTTACATGTTTTTGAAAAGGGGGAAAATGTTCTTTTGACATGTTTTTAAAAAGATGCAAAATGTAATATTTACATGTTTTTAAAAAGATGCAAAATGTACTATGTACATGTTTATGAAAAGGTGGAAAATGTTCTTTTTACATGTTTTTGAAAAGGTGCAAAATGTACTATTTACACATGTAATAAGATGCAAAATGTAATACTGAGTCCGTTGGGCTATCCTCGTTTGAGGACAGTGATGGCTTTGTTTTGTTAATATAGTTCGTCTTTCTTTACACGTTTTTAAAAAGATGCAAAATGTAATATTTACACATTTTTAAAAAGATGCAAAATGTACTATGTACATGTTTTTAAAAAGGTGGAAAATGTTCTTTTTACGTGTTTTTGAAAAGGTGCAACTTGTCCTAATTATTTGTTTTTCAAACGGTGCAAAAGTCCTATTAGAATGTTTGTGAAAAGCCCAAAGTGTATTATTTGCACTCTTTTAGAAAAGATACACATTAGTTTACTACCAAGCTTAGGAAAGGTGTACAAAAGACTTTCACATTTTTTTTTGCATTCTTCCTCATTTCCACCGAAACACACGCAGAATGATGACGTGAACAATCTGGTCCAACGATAGGAAACATGATCTCTTGGCATGATCCGCCACGTGGAGCTTTAACTTTTTCAAAACTTTTCGCTGCTTTCACCTGGGATAGCATTGTATTATATTTTACACTTATTGTAAGGCTTCACTTACCTTTTTTATGTAAGTCCACAATATTGTAACTGAATGGGAATCCCTACGCTATTTTGACACCCCGCACAATCGAATAAAAGATTCCGTCATGTAATTTCTTAAAAACAAATTTATTTTTGTGATTTAGCTTTCTTTCCCACGCAATGCACGTGGAATACCCCTACAATGACAAATTAATGTGTAATCTGCATAAAACAAATCAAATGTTATAATTGCAATGAATTTTTATTGGAAGCTCCATGGATTCAACAATTTTATGCAGAAATTCATATTTCGTCCTCAATAATCCATTATGAATCCAACATTTCTGCAGGATATTTGAATTTCATTACATACCATGAGATTAATTTTAATTTAGATCAACCATTGTTTTGTAATAAATTAAATTCCTACAAGCTTCACCGTTCAGCCCTGTAGGTGTTGAGCATCTTTGAGGACAATTTCTGGAAATTACTTTTAGATCAAACTGCTATTTGACATACGTATTTGAGCTTAGGGCCAATACAAAAAAGACAAGAGAAGATCAAAGGGAACACCATTGTCGAAATTCGACAATAAAACAGCAGCTGAAGTACAGGAAATAAAAATATTGATAAGGAAATTAATGTTTTACAAATATTTTGGTAAAAATAAATCAAAGTGAGCCGGCCTTGTGCAAAGTACCCTGTGATGTGCCATATGGAAATGGATATCATTCCAAGAAAGGCAGCTCTAGCGTGAAACAAACAAGGAAGTTATGCATGAGTTCCCTTTAGAGTAGAAAGTAATGGATTTTCCAAAATTGTGTACCAAACCCCTGAGAGCACAATGCAATTTTTTGTTTAAAATTCCCTTGTCAGCTCTTGTTAGGTAGGCGCACATTTTAAATACATAGATTCGAAACGTACGCTGCCTTTTTAAAAGTAGTACTTCCACAATTGTATTTTCTAATTCAGGGAAAGGAGAAAATAAAAAGGAAATAAAAAAAAGGGCCAAATTGCTGCGACTGAGACGCACTCGTTTATAGTCTATATAAAGTTTGCGTATAGAATTTATTTGTATTGTTTGTATTTTGGTTCTTTTTGTATTCACCGCTTGCTTCCATTGGTTTTTTTATACTCTTACTAGACTTGAAGAAAGTGGATTCAACTAAAGAGAAAGCCCATGGCGGCTTAGTTGAAGTGAGCATAAAAATATCTTAAAAGGCATAAATATATAGAATAAAATAAAATTCAAGGGTTCTTAAAAGACGTAGAAATGGAGAAAGTACACAAGTATTGTTGAGATGATGATACGCCTACACTAATGCTAATACGCTTTGGCTTTCACTTCAAAAGGCTTACGCTTTATACGGTTTACGACTTTAGCTACCGCGGCGGACACAATTACGATTATGGTTAGAGTAATGCTAATGCAGGCTGGAATCGGATAAACGTGTATTTGCAGTTATGTGAGCATAAGTACTCGCTTGGCAGCAGATGTTAGTAGTTCTCTTTTGAACAAGAGCAACAAAAAAGGAAAGCAATGGGGAAAATACACTCATTGAATTGAAGTGAGTGAGGAGAAAGCATGGAGAAAGTAGCATGAACTTAAGTTGTTAGAATGAAATAAAATCAAAATTGCCTCAGGTTTCCATGCTTTTCGCATCGTCTGGTAGACTTTTCTACTCGGAAGAAAGCGCTACAAAAGGATGTCAACCGCTGGCAAACATACTTAACATGATTCGGGCTTCACTGGTTAATTTCTAATGGAGATTTGTGTTCGTTTCCCAATTGTTTTAACCAAGTTTTTGAATCTAAAGCAAGTCTGCTGTTTACCTAAACAATTTAAGTGCTGGAATCTAAATAAAGGTAAAATCGAACTTTCACTTTCTTCGGAGCAAATAAACTGGATTCGATCTACTAGTCTTACATCCAGCAGAAAGTAAAACTATTTGACGGAATATTTGTTTGCATCCTTTTTAAAGTACAGTACACGAGCATAAAGGCAGAACTAGTAGTGCATAAAAATGGAATTTTATTTTTTAAGTATTCAAGTCTTACATTTCCCGGTAAGTACTTTCTAGCTTAAAGTTTTATTTTTAGCATATTTTAAGTTTTTTCCCATCGAATGTACACCATAACTAATGCAATACTATACAACGGAATACATTGCACTTTACAAATTTTAAAATGTATATAAAAGTCTGTCGCAACCATCCTTCCGCTTTCCCTTTGCCTCCAGGACCATGTCAGATATAAAAAATTCAGTCATAGCTCTTCGCATTTGGTACATGCAGTTTGGCTTTGAATTTAAATTTTTTTTATCTAAGGACCCTTCCCTCTATTTGCTTTCACTTTGACTAACTTCTTATATTGGAGCTACTTGCACCCACGCACTGTTTTGGCTTTACCAGCAGCGGTGAAAGAAATCGTAAAAGTACGCTAGAAACTCAGTCAACTACCCAACATTATCATATCAGTGAAAGTTCAAGATATTTTTAAAGATAATGATGATCATGCTTTTTAAAATTCAGAGCACGCGAGTAAAACATATTATTTTGACATACTTTTTGTATCATTGGTGAAAGTCGGAATTTGCACTAAATGCCAGACAGAAGCAAAAAGGCTGGCTTTAAAACAAATAATCTTTTTACCTGACATCTGACAACTTTCTTCTTGGATAAAACTGTAGAGTTAAATGCTTTCATTCTAATTTAAAAGTAAAATAAAATGATGATAAAATATACAAATTCAAATTGTTGAATTACGATTTCGCCAAAGAGGCTGTTGGCCAGAATTTGTATCCCCGCCGAATTGTGTAACAAAAATGAAGCAAATTACTACGGCCAACTCCCTGCCATCAGCATCACTGTAATTTGCCTCAATTTTGACAATTTCAATAAAAAAAAGCTGAGAAAAGCTTGTCGGTTCAAGAATCAACTGTCTATGCATTTACTATGTGCCTCATTGCATCGTTACTCGGGCATCCGTAAATTCTTTGGGAAATAAAAAAAGACATGTATGAAAGATGTAAAGATGAATTTTTATGGTCTGCTGGGTCTGCTGGTCTGCTCTCTGTGTTTATGCATTTGGTAGCTAATAACAATGTTTAAGGAGAGGGCGAAGGCCAACGAGCGACGGCAAAAATATAACAACTCGAACCAGACAGCTTTCACTACTTCACAAAGTCTTCAAGGGGGTGTCCATAAATGACGTGGAGTAGTGCCAACTTTCCTCATAATTGCATTTTACAAAAATAAAACCCTTAAATATAAAATTTTGGAGGAATTTTGCATGCGTAATTTGTGTGTGCATCTTTCAATTTTATGGACATTTTATTGACGTTCTATTGAAATTGGTAGGGAGCATCATGATGCTATAGATATATACATACATACATGATCTATTTGGTCCTTCAAAATCCCAAGTACCTAAGTATAGAGCATTAGTGGGGAAGGCTTAAATGAAGGGGAAGAAACGCGTAAGAGTCAAAATGGCGTATCTGACACTCGTTGTCTATTTGGAAATTCTGTATGACGTCATTTGTGGAGGATGCCTTATGGTGTTAGAATGCAAAGGCAAGATTTATGAGGTTATGAACAGATAAGATGACTTTATAATGGGGATTAATGATAGCTAATAAATCAAGCAAACTTGACTAGCCAACCGCTATGCTTTCCCTTCACTTTCTATTTCTAAAAACTTTAGTCTTATTCTTATTTGATGTTCGCATTCCGCTTTTTCCACATTTCAACTCATCTTTGAACACCCCTTCATCATCATCTGCATTGCGCTCGGCTTTCCTTCAAGTTTCGGTGCATTTTTTCATTGCCTTCTTCCCTTCTTTTTTCTATCTCTCTCTCTCTCATCTACCCATCAACTTTTTTAACATGAGACAGCTATTGAGTATAGATTCTTTTTTAAGAAAGAGTGGAGATATTTTGAAATGGAAAAAGACTGCAAGAACAGCAGTTAAAATGGAAGGGGACCCTACAAATATTACGTCACGTGATTTTGGTTAAAAAATTGGTAAATGTGGAGAAAGTATTCTGGAGATTACTAAAGGATTTTTAAAAAATGCAAAAAATGCTAGTGCTATTTAAAGATGGAGTTTCCTATTTAATTAATTTAAGCTTAATCATTAAATAAAACGTTTTTTTATTTTTTCATGTACCCTACAAAAATGGCGAACACATCAACCAGGTATGTACAAAATTGTATATTAAGTCTAGCTGTAAAATACAGTTACATTTTATTTTTTTCAACATAATTTTAATGCAATACATACATACCTACCAACTTGCTGAAACTATTGCTAGAAGAACTGATGCGATAGCTTGGAATGATTCAGTACAGACAAATCTTAATGTGACTAGAAGTTGATGCTATAAATAAAAATTTAGTACAGGTGTTATAGCGTTTATAGCGTAGGATTGTGTGCCGTGCGATGGAAGAGAAAGGAAGAAAATGATTGACGCTCATTCGTTCATGAAATATGCATTTAGGTTCAAGTTGAATAACATTTATGGATATACATATACCATAGTCATACGATATAGAGCTCCCAGGTATAGCCAGGTCTCTCCTTTTAATACTAATGGTGCCTATAATTATATCCGCCGCTCTAACAACCAAAGAAACAAACAATAGCACAAAGGGAAAGGATATCGATATCGGCATTTTAGTTTCACTTTGATTACCACTACTGTCAGAAGATATAAAACACAAGCTATACTATACTAACACAAGCTAACAACAGAACTATAAGTCTCTCTATGCGAGTCTATATTTTCCTTTGGGGCGGCGCAAAAATGATGTAATACGACTTTGGCTACGAAAGCAAATTGGTAAAACGTTTAAAGCATGATATGACATTTAGACGGGTGGTGTAGTAAAGGAACTATTTACTAGTTTTGACCGCTTTAAAAAGTGTTAATTTACTAGTTTTGAACGTTTAAAAAAAGTTAATTTATAGAATTAAACTTTTTTGTAAAGTATTATCTACATATAAGTATCCATAGTTTCCCAGTTTCGAAAAGATAAACAAGGACATTAACCTTTTCGGAAGTGCAAACCATTAACTTTGCGTTTCAAAACGTGCTAGTATGGCATTTCTCATGAGTTTTTCAACCAGTAAAGTATGCTAGTAACATCTATAAAAGAGTGACATGTAGTTTCATTAATAATTTACTAAAACTAAAAGCTTGTAAAAAGATCTATCTCAAACAATAGGCACACGTTTTCAAAAATGTCAATACTAAAACATGTTCGATCGTAGAACTTAATAGACTACGTACAGCAAATGATATTGTATAGACAGAATGTGGACTTGCATACTGATATGCATCTATATATGATACATATATATAATTATGATTTATGATATAGAGCTTTTAGTACTTGCTTTATTTCTTAAAATATTCCCCTTTTCAATTGCTATTAGAAAGCCCTCAGCATCTATATTACAGTGCCTTACCTGGTCGGTCAGAACGTCCATTAAAATTCCAGGCATACCCTCCAAAAATAAATCTAGCTCGACGAAACCTACACTATAATCATTTTTTCTCCCATAGATATATACCATTTAATGTATAGTCTATACAAATTCAGAAGCAGCTACATATATACTAGCTATCTACGCTATCCAAACAAATCCAATATTTCTCCCAAATAACGCTGTAAAGGTGAAATACAACACAGAAATCTGCTTGGGTGTTTGTGTGTGTTGTTCGGCATTTATTAATTTCCTACCAATCAAAAATGGTTAGCTCAATACAGAAACATTTCCCTGTATACACTGCAAAGAACTGATATAAAAATAAATTAAATTTTCAAATCAAAGTTCGGCATTTCCCGTCAAAGTAGTAGAGCCATGAGTTATTTTTTTATTACCGCCTTTCCCCATATAATCTATAATGCTGTCGTAATCACTATTTTCATTGCAGTCACGATCATAGGATCGTCTTGATAGAAGTCGGCAATCGTAAACAACACATAAAAATTATATGACTATTAGTCTTTAAGAAAACAAGTGCTGTATAGAATCTTTTATTATATCAAATCCGATTGGCTTTCACTAAAACTTTCACCAAAGCCAACAAACTCCGGTAATGCCCTGCCCTGCCCTTCCTGAGACTGCCGATTAAAATCTTATACTTAAAAACTTGTATGAAGCTGATTTTTTGTAGGCAAAATGAGCTTCATTTTATTACATTTAGGAATTTTACAAAAGACTCGCCTTCTTAGACTTTCGCAAGCTACAATGCTCAATATAGCGTAGGTGCTGCATACAAGGTTGTACATGCAATATGAACAATGAAGGCCCTTTGAACGGGAGTAAAACTTTGTGCATATATCTATGGTCGAAAAAGGAAAAACACAAAACCGTAACTCTTTCATTACTTCAAGCTTACTTTGTAAGTGAAAGTACGTTTGGAAATTTCTATGAGGAACTCTCATACACTACATACAGACGTTTTAAACCTCTCTTGGGTGAAAGTTTGACATTTGTGCGCTTACATGTTGCTTACAATTTTAGAATACTAAAGATTAGAACTGCAGCAGGCGGCAGTAGTAATTTGTGAGTGCTCCCATCTCATCGTTGGAATTGGCAGTGAGGAAGCAAGGGGAAGAAATCGAGGCGTCTGAATGCAGACAGACAAGCGTCAAAATGTTGAGTTGAAGTTGTAGCAGCAGCAGCATTAAAAGAGTAGTAGTTGCTATCTCTATACTATATATACCCACATAAATATGTATGATATACACTTTTTATAGAGATTAGATCCAGACAGTAGGTATATATACATCTCCGATAAAGGTATAAATTAAGAAAGTACAGTCGTGAAAAGCACAGTATATGCAGCCCACATTGCCTGTGCATTGCCAAATGTTCACATTTCTTGAGTCTATCTAGTGTCCTGTGTAAATACGGGAGTGAAAGCAATACGTGGTTGCTGGAAGTATAAAAGGAGATCATGTTCGAAATAGGCCCAGCCACAGTGAAAGCTACCAAAGCAAAGGGAAGGAAAGAAAGTAAAGAAGAGGCTCAACTTCTAGATGGAAACCATGCGGTTGTAGCTCAAACTTGTTGTACAAGTACCAGCCTGCTTTCACCATGCATGTAAACACATGCATAGGGTAGCCAGCTCAGTATATGCCTATAATCATAGATTGCAGCTATAGCTGTCTATCTTATACGCTTGTAGTAATCCTATTGGATTGCTCATCTATATTTGAGTGGGCATATATTCCATCATCGGTATGAACGTCCTTTACAATAAATTCTGGAACCTGTTGTACATGGGCTTATAGCAAGTGAAAGTAAATTTTCTAATTATCTTTGAATACGTATATACTGAGCAAACCCACAAAAGTGTTTTAATGTACTCAGTACAGTAAGTACTTATGCACAACTTTCTCCTGCTATACTTTCTCTTTACGGATATATCTACCTACGTGGATACATATATATAATTAAACTCTCAAAACGTGCTGTGGTAGTTCAAGGTTTTTACAATGGAATAAGTTGCGTCATATTTTTTAAAAGGACATTTCTGTATTTATTATTTTTAAAAACGTTTAACAAATGCAATGGTTAACCCACGACGAAAGTTGAAAGCGTATAGGTTATAAAGTACTAGGGACTTATATTACATTTGCATTTGTATAGCGTAGGTAGTCAAATATCCAGAGAACCACAGCAGGTCCTCATATGTAGCTGTCTATTTACTTTCTCTCCTTCTACTTTCATGGTCAGTGTTTCCTGTCCGTCTTACTTCACTATGTAGGTACTTTCACTCAATCGACTATTGCTTTTGCCTGGCTATCAGTATTCTTGTGTGGAGAAAAGAAGGCAAAAAAAGACAAGGACGGCACGTAAAAGGTAAAATGCCTAGCCGGCATGTAATGAACAAACATCAAACATACCGAGAAACCAAGAACACAGGCTGAAGGAAGAAAGCTTTAGAATATGGGCAACGGCTGTGGGATCACAGCTTTGCTCTTTTAGGGGACTTGCATAAACTAAAACGTAAAAACTACTGTAAAAGCAAACTGTTTAATAAAAAGTAGAGGATCAAAATCCACGCCCGATTACTCCATGTTGAGCATTTTGTACAACGTAATAACTGAAAGACCCCTTTTATTCTCGAACGAGATCTAAAGTACCATAGGAAATACTGAAGGCCTAAACCGGAGAAGAAAATTGATCGAAAATCTTAAAGCTAAACAAACGATTTTTTATACGTAACTTTATCTCGTCTGTTTTGTGGGGTATCTACGTATGAATGTTATATCGCTATAAAGGGGTGGAGATATAAATTTACAACAACTGTTGTAGAAGATCAGATCAGATCAGAGGAGATCAGCTCACAAGAAAATCGGGAGGCATAGAGAGAGAAAGAAGGGAAAGCAAAGGTAGAGGAAAAGCAAACTAAAAGATGTAACAAGGGAAGAAAAAAAATAAAAATCGGGTGTGTACACTCACTCAACACTGAACACTGGAGATAACTGTAGTCTAAAGGGAAAATAAAAACCATTCAATCCTTTGTGCTAGCACACAACTTTAGTATAATTTCTGTGCCTATAGGTATACCTGGGCGAATGCATAATGACAGCCAACACACAATGGCCTATTAATACCGAGCAGTGTAAAGTATATACAGTACATTACGGCGAAGCCTAAACGCTGAGCGACTGAGCACAATAGAAAAAAATACCGCAAGTCTCAAAGTAATGACCTTGAAGTATGTGCAAAATATCTTCGGAGCACTACTTTCACTTATACACTTAGATTTATTCGAAAGGTGCTTTTTATACCTTTTCTAAAAGTGTGGCAAAATATACATAGTCAAAAAACTACTGCAAAAACTTGCTTCTGCAAAAATACATACCTTTTGCAAAATCTAATTTCCAATAATTCCTATTCTAAAATGTCAAAATTACAAAAAATGCGCTTAACCTAATCGCAACTGGTCAACCATGAAGTTGTTTACTGCATATACATAGCTACTATGATTTAGCATTTTCAAAAAGATGTCAAACTAGAAATAAAAACTTTCAAAAAGTTCAAAACTAGTAATCAACACTTTCCAAAAGGTGCTAAGCTAGAAATTACCACTTTCTAAAAATTCAAACTTAGAAATCAACACTTTCAAAAAGGTGCTAAACTAATAATTAGCACACTTTCAAAAAGATCAAAACTAGAAACCCACATTTTAGAAAAGGTGTAAAACTATATATATATTGCTATTTCTAAACGGTTAAGCAACACAAATGTATTACTACACAACTAAACAACATCAATGCGAAGTACAATTTTTGTCCAAATCAAAAACTTGAGGGTCTGTAAATTCACAAATTCTCAGCAAGGAACCAACCTACCACGTACGGTATCTATAGACAGACTTTCTTTTCTTCCATCATCGGCATCGGCCCGCTTTCTCGGTCTTTGGGTCTTTATCTTGATCTGTGTACAGAATTTTGAGAGAATCTTCTTTATTTCACTGATCTGTTCTCTCTCTCTCTCTATGTTCTCTGCTCTCAAGGAAAAGACTTGAGAAATACCCGCTGCTTTCTACTTTCTTCCTGGATAAAGTAGGAACACAACTTATCGCTATCTGATTTCCCATCCCAGCATGTTCTTCGATTGTCGATCGTTGTAGAAAGAGTCGATATAATAGTTGGGATGATCTCCTTGTCGTGGAGGAGGGAAGCAATGTCGTCGCTTCAGCTCTTTCATCTCCATTTCTCAATCTCTACACTTCAGAACTCAATGCACAGCATCCACAAAAGGAAACTCTAGAATCCATAGGAAAGTGATAGGCTGGAGTTTGCGGGAAATAATGAGACAACAAAAAATAAAATATGGAAAACATTTGAAGGAGAAAAAAAACAGCTTTAAATTTGATTCAATAGGATCGTGGGTGTATACCTTTGTAGTCTGTAGTCTAAAAATAAGTAGCAACTAACTACACAAAAAGTGTAAGGTAAATTGAACAAATCCCTCTTATAGGTGTACATGCAGCTTAAAATTACCAACGTCAATGTATTACGTATGCATGCCAAAGCAGCATACGCAGGAAGTATCTCACATTTGAAGTATTTCCCAAGCATGCCTTACACAAAAATGTTTACAATTCTTACATAATAATACTTTAAAGAATTTGCTGTTCAGCTAAGTTGCTTGTTCAATCTGTAAAACATCAATTTATAACGTGCAAAGACACTTTTACTTTTGGATTTGAAATACATCTGTTTTTGTTGAAACACTTTCGCAAGCTTTCATCCAGTCTTTCGATACACCTTTTTAAAATCTTTTAGATTTATAAATAATCTTCTAGAAAGCTTAAATAGGTAGACATCCGTCTATTTTAAGCCTTGTAGAAGTATTAATAAAACACCATTTTCTATAAAACATTTTCCTTATATACGTTTCCGTGGAAACACATTTCTAAGCAGGCAGATTATTATAGAAGATATTATAGAACTTTCACAACGTTACACAGAATATAGTTAACCCTTAAACATTATCTATTTATAAAAATAAACCATTGCGAATTGATTAGCATACAAACCATTATTGCCGTCAGCCCTCCATGTTTGTTCGAAACGTATAATTAAAACCTCCGCTTTCTACTCTACTATACACTTTTGTATAAGCTGTCATTTCATTTATACATACATTTTCAGAAATTGTTATACCAGTTACTGGACTTTTAAGCCGAAGCAGTGCCTTGGTTTCAAATGGTGAAAACGCTTTTAGAGAAAGCATAAATAGTTTCTTAATTAATAAGGCTTTTACCGTCATGTTTTTTACTTTCTCCTCTTGTCCTTTTCTAGTTTACAAAGAGATTAACCCATGTGGAACCGAGAAACGATGTAATGAATGCTTTACAAATAGGTATGTTTATTCTACACGCTAACTTTTATCAGGGCGCTCAAAACTTGCAATCAACGTTCTCGACAAAGCTTAAAACTGAAAATTAACACTTTCAAAAAGATTTAAGCTTGAAATTTACACATTCGAAAAGGTTTGAAACTAGGAATTAACACTTTCAAAAAGGTCAAAACTAAACACCAGCATTTTTGAAAAGGTTTAAAACTGGAAATTAACACTCAAAAAGGTTAAAAATAGAAATCAAGGTTTTCGAAAAAGTTTAAAGATGGTTTACACTTATAAAAAGGTCAACACTAGCCAACGTTTTCGGATAGGTTTAAAACTGTAAATTAACTATAAAGTAATTTCCTAGAGTTAGTGGATTGCTTTAAAATTCTTTTTATTCAAATTTTTCAAGCTTTAAGACACAAATTTTAGGTGCCCTTCCTTGTAAATGAACCCTTTCAAAAAGGTCAAATTAGAAATCACCATATTTTCGAAAAAGTTTTAAAACTACATACATAGGAATGAACACTTTCATAAAAGTCAAAACAATAAATAAAGGATTTCAAAAAGCCTTAAAACTAGATAAGGCACCATTACGAAAAGGTTAAAATGCCAAAAACACTCATTTTCAAATTTTTTTAAAAACAACTTTCACCTCCATTGGCAATCCTAACAGCAAATATTTCTTAGTAGGCACACACAATTTGGGATGGGCTTTCTGAATTTTTTAGTTAGTTTTGGATTGTGACCGAGGCAGGGGATGAAGGAGTGGAGCGGAAGTTTGTCGTTGACGTAGCCGTAAATTAAATGGAATTGCTATATTGCCATCAATAAAAAGCCAAAGTCTATTGTCATTGCCAGTCACTAGTTTCAATGTATACATGTATATACATATATCAGGTATACAACTAACAATTTGCCTATAGTATCTATACAGTGGCTATACCCTATACAAGTGCTTCTACATGATTTCCATGCATATCCCTCCAGGTGGTCGTAGTTTCTTCTTCTTCTCTTCTGAGTGAAAGTGTGTTGAACACGTTACATCATACGAAAATGATATAATTAAATCATACACTTGTACCCCTGAGTAGTGAGCTACATAGAGCCTATCTGTAATGATTAGTGTACCACTTGTAGCTTGGCTTTTGGCTGACTGTGAGTTGATGGGAATGTTGGAGCCCTGTAGTACTTTGCTTTCACTTCCTATTTCCTTATAAAGTCGTGTAAAGTGAGATATGGTGCTATATGTATATATATAGTCATAGTGTCGTATTACACTGCGTTGGAATTTATATAGATGTATATATAGTATAGAGTTCTGTATAATAAAAACTTGTATAGCCTCCTTCCACAGCGACAAAATGACAAAATGACAAAACTTGGCCAAGGAAACTAACAATATATTATCCAGCTGTATGTAGCTAACGTGTGGTGTCGAGTGAAAGCAAGGGCAGTGCTAGCCATCCCTGTCATGGGTGTCACAAAGCCACTGCTTTCACTTACTACAAGTTTATGATGAACCATTGAGTTTAACCCATGCTAATATATATATACATACAACTATGTAGATGGTTACCTAACCTATTTCTAACACTATTTAAAGTTAGCGAGTAAAGTTCGGCTTCTTTTTAGAAACGATGGTTTAAGTTTTATGGGTTTCGAAAATAAGGATTTCAAGTTTTGCGCTTTTTGAAAACGTTAGAAATTAGTAACTTTTAGTGTTTTCTAAGATGTGGGTTTCTAGTTTTGACCTTCTTGAAAATGCTAATTTCTGGCTTGGAACTTTTTCAAAATGCTAACCTCTAGTTTTTACCTTTTTGAAAGAGTTAGGTAGTAGTTTCAGTTTCAGTTTGCTTTATTGTCAAGTCATTCAGTACATAAGTATTGATTTCCAATGACGGACTTACCGTAGTTTTTTTCGTTGTTTTCAAAAATGTTGATTTCTAGATATGACCTTTTCAAAAATGGTAATTTATAGTTTTGACTTTTTTGAAAGTACTATTTGGTGGCTTTGAATGTTTTCAAAAATGTTGATTTCTAGTTTAGACCTTTTCAAAATTGCTAATTTATAGTTTTGACCTTTTTGAAAGTACTAGTTAGTAGTTTTGAATGTTTTCAAAATGTATGATTTCTAGTTTTGACCTTTTTGAAAGTGTTACTAGTTTTCAATGGTTTTGATCAAAAAGAGTTAAAAGTGGGTAGGTATTTTCAGTTTTGGCTGTGCAGAATCTCTTTATCAAACACTGCAGCAATTTAACGAACTAATTTTAACGTTTTTCAATTTTCAAATTAGTAGGTATTGAATTTCTGTGTTTTGTGAAAGTATCAGAACCAGAACAACGGACGCTTTCTAACTTTTTAAAGATTAATACTGCAGTAGTGCATGTAGTTTTTGCTGTGCAGAAATGATTTATCTACAGTCTACAGCTTTGTTAAACGTCTTTGAAGTGCCCATTGAATAGACCGCTGAGTTTCCGCCACTGATGTCGACGCCAGAGTAGACATGCCATGGTCCATTAGATGTAGTTGGATCGTTGGATTTGGATTAGGATGGCCGAGTATTGTTTATACTGCCTGTAGCCAGAACTATACTTGGACAGCTATATAGATATAGCAATTGTCTTTATATAGGGTATAGTGTGTAGGTCTGGTAATACTGGGGGAGTGGAGAAATGAGTCTTGCGACTGGGTGACCGTAAATGAGAAAATGAGAGATGAAATGAAGCTAATAAAGTGTCTGTCTTGTAATGAAGAATGCCTTCCTTCCCAACAGCACTGCCTTTCCCTTCTATTTATAAGCATCAAATTCCATACAGATATTTATATCCCCTACAGTTTTTCTTAGGGGCCGTTCAGTTACTACTAGAGCACCAACAATTTACTGTTTCAACATAATTTTCACTTGATGCCTTTCTTACAAAAATCAAAGAAACAGAACTTATGTACAATGTAAATATCTTATTTCCCAATAGCACAGGGTTTGAAAATGTGGAGGTTTTTTTAAAACTTACGATTAGAGTTATTCAATATAACATAAGTAAAGTGCCAATGCATTGGAAAAATCATTGCAATGATTGTTCTTTCTTGTAAAACGTTACTACATGGTACGTGTATGTGCTTTCTCCAAAACGCAAACGATGTAAAACAACATTGTCGCAGCTTTGAAATTGCTTTAAGTTTTACTCCTTTTGAAAACTTGTATCCACAGGTTAACTAAATTCAAAAAAGTGCATCTACAGATTCACTAAATTCGAAAACGTGTATCTACAGATTCACTAATTTCGAAAACGTGTATCTACAGATTCACTAATTTCGAAAACGTGTGTCTACAGATTAACTATATTCGAAAACTTGTATGCACAGATTAACCAAATTAGAGAACGTGTATCTACGTTTAACTAAATTCAAAAACGTGTATTTACGGATTAACTATTTTCGAAAACGTGTGTCTACAGATTAACTTAGTTCGAAAACGTGTATCTACAGATTAACTAAATTCGAAAACTTGTATGCACCGATTATCCAAATTAGAGAACGTGTATCTACAGTTTAACTTTTGAAAACGTTTAAATGTATTTTAGCTAGTTAAGAAAACATGTAAATGCAGTTGCACTGATTTTAAAATGGTAAAAATAGAGTTACACTCATTTGAAATGGACCTGAGTGGGTTTTTTAGCTTTTTTAAAACGCTTAGAAGAACGTTTCATTGGATATTATAGAAATTTCACCCTCGTCTATAAATATTGCTTGAAATTCGTTTGTTAACATTTGTGAGTAATGTGGTAATAATTTAGTAGACCCTTCGAGCCAAGATTATACAGTGTATAGAGTGCAATTATATGATTATATAGCCATACTAAGGATAAGTGACATGGGTAACTATGCTTCTACCTCCAACTACGACTGATTGCAGTAATAATAATCATACTTTGCTTAACTAAATGAAAGTAAGTTTCCCTTTTTGAAATTTATGAGTGGCTGACACGGCCTTTCTTCCCCTCCCTTCCCCTTTGGCTATAGCAGTGACTTCCCTTTTGCAAATCCGGCCATCTATATACCTGGTATAAGGTGGGTACATCCCAAATCCCATTGGATAAATCTAATCAATCTCTCTACGTTACTTGGGTATTCCTGACTCGGGTAGACGTCTCTAATGACAATGAGCACGACAAAGTGTGTACTTGATGCCCTCTGAATTTGTCGCTGTCTATCTCATTGCATTGTCTTTGGCCGGAGGACCAGTTTTGTAGACATTGCATTTTCTCCAGCATAGTTAGGAGCAGCTTTTTGATTTTGATCCAGTTTTGATGAGATAATACATTACGTGCTCATCTAATAGACTATAAACTATGCACTATATATGTATATATACAACTAAAAGTGACCATGTAGAATTCAAAAAATTTTATACGTACCTACCGTAAATTCTCTTTTATTACGCGGGTCTCTAATAATACGCTGGTCTGTAATTGTACGCGGGGGTCCGAGGCCGTGAATGGAATAATGCGCGGGTCTCCAAAAATGTTCTATCGGCCAACTTTATAAAGCGTGCAAAGTGATTTATTTACACACGCAATTTTGACACAAGCTAGTCACCTTGTGTAACCGTTTCTGAAAAAGTGCTCACTGCGTCCTATTTTCGGTTTTGAAAAGACGCATATAATGTTGTAGTAATTAAAAATATGAGAATCTACAAATTCGCAATAAAACACATGATAATAACTATGGGAATGATTATGGCCTTGTCACGCTTCTTGATCAATTCAGCTTCAACGGAATACGTAATCTAGACATACAAGTGTCATTAAGATACTTGTGGGGCATTTGCCTTCAAACTGGGACGTTTGCTTGATTTAATCCTTCCTGATTACTTCAATCTAAGTCGCTGGAATTTAGTCCAAATTAATCAGTACATTACCTACCCAAAGGGTGTTGAGTATATTAATCTACCATCAAGATCTACCTGTCATAATACTTTCAATGCATCGGAAGCTAAATATTGGACTGCCAGTACCAGGTATCAAAACTTTAAGCCCCGAGACCCAAAGAGGATCTTTGTGTCAGTGTAGACTGACTTTAAAACCCTGTACGATTTATCTTCAATTACCATCAACGACAGTAACATCTTCAGTGTGATGTAGCAGCGGGAATTAAACTTTCATTTTAATTAACTGTTCTCTAATGACCAATTGAATTCCAGATTTAACAACTTAAAGATTGTATAAACTATAAAATGATGTATAAACCCACATACATATTAGAATATGCTGTGACTAGATCCTGTCTATTGTAGCCTATTCGAATGTATTCGAAACGGGTAAACCATAGAAAGGATGCTTTACAGAAGTACATATATATTCTACAAATTGTCTTTCTCAAAAAGGCCAAAACAAGAAATCAGCATTTCTTAAAACATTCACAACTAGCAAAGAACACTTTCAAAATGGTCAAAACTAGAAACCAACATTTTTAAAAAGCATTCAAAACTAGAAAGAACACTTTAAAAAAGGTCAAAACTAGAAACCAACATTTTTAAAAAGCATTCAAAAGTAGAAAGAACACTTTCAAAAAGGTCAAAACTAGAAATCAACATTTTTAAAAAGGTCAAATTAAGGACTCAACGTGTCTTAACACAATCAAAACTAAGAAAAACACTTCCGAAAAGATCAAAACTAGAAATTAGGGTTTTATAAACATTCAAAGAAACAGCAAAGAACACTTTGAAATAGCTCAAATCAAGAAATCAAAACTCTTAAAAATGTCAAATCTAGAAATTTTTAGTTTCAAAAAGATATAAAACTAGAAATTACAAATTACTCGTTTGAAAAGGCACTGACGGATCCATATCCATACAGCTAGGTATTGTAACCGAAATAAAGAAAAGTAGCTACTTTTTCCAGCTTATAGTAACTTTTGGCATACCGTAAAGCTTCCAATAGACGGCGAGGGCTTGTACAATTATTGCAAATAATAATAATAATAATTTTATTCATTGTTACGAGCGATCTGACCAAAAGGTCTGTACACTCTGTGGGTGTATTTCACATTCCCAAATACAATATCAATTAGGTACAGAAAACAAAAGTGATAAATGGAGTGTGATTCTTGGCTTAGCCTCTTTGCGTTATTTGACAAAATCATCAGAAAATGTTTACATTATTTAGTTCATAATATTCATAGTAATGTATCAATTTTTGATGGTTGTGTTTTTTCTTTTAAGGCTGGTAATCAGTATTAATTTTTCTCTCTTGTATTTTCTTTTTTCCTAGTGGAGTTTGAAGTTTTTTTTCTCATTTCAATGTGTTTTAAAGCAGTGATTGTCTTTTTCGCAGTGTTGAAGATTGGGTACTGTTTGGATGTTTCTGTTGTTGTGTTGCGCCAGTTCTGATATGTTTGCGGAGTCTGCTGTTGTTATCTCTATGTTAATTCTTTTCTTCGGGATTCTCGTTCTTCGAATTTTTGTTGGCATATTTCCACCGGAAGTTCTGGATTAAATAATAATAATTTTATTCATTGAGTGGTTTTGGCCGTTTTGGTCCATACAACCTGACTCAACCAGTCACTGTGGGTGAGGAAGATAGGAGGCTACCGCATCTATTTGTCT
>JAQFZC010002992.1:0-20485 GCA_034695205.1 Dicyrtoma fusca
TTCTTAGAAACTGCTACTCACGGAGGTATCTTTGGTACTTTGCAAATATGGCAAACAGAAATAAAACGTATAGTGAGTCCGCTGTATGGCACCCTTGATGGACGAATGACAGTATTATTGTATTTAAATAAAGCTTATATGTCTCTCATTATTTCATTTTTTGACTGACTGAAAGACTGAAAGCAGTTCCTTGTATTTTGACAAATCCAACTGATGCGCACCAAGTTTTAGTGCTCTATGAGCTTTTCAAGGAAGGAGAAAGCCTACTTTCTACACATACAATTTTTTGATCCGCTCAGAGTCGTACGTGCATATGTATTCCTCTTGAGGCTAGCTGATTAGAGGATAAGGAGTTGGGAGTTGGAATTGTGGGGACATGAATTTGTTTTATTCCATCCGTAAACGAAAGTTGTCACGTATTTTTTTAGTATTAGGATGGGGGCTCTTGTAGAAAGTAATCAGGATTTCATCTCTCTACACGCAGCTGTATGAGTCGGAGATTATTAATCCTGTAATCAGCCAAGATGGAAAGCAATTTTCTTCATGAAGGTACATACATAGCTGTAGATAATAGATGTGTGTGTACTCACTCAGGACTCCTGTCTAAATCTCTACTAAGTTCTAAATTGTACCCAATCCAATTCAGTACTCTGTCTCAACAGTATGACAGGATTGCACTGTACACGTATTTAATATCTTCTACGCTGTACAATAATAGAGCTATGTACGTATGTACGAGTATATCAACACTTTACGACATGTTCCAAGAAAATCGGAACTAAAATACCATGCTCTCATTCCTGGTCCTCTTTTGTACAATGCAATGTGAGGTAGGTACATGCTACAGACATGAGCTGCTACACTAATAAGACTTTCCTGCTTTCCGGGCGAACACTGGAGACTGCTTCAGTTGGTTTCTTCTTCTACGGTAGACCGTAGCATACATTGTTGAGCAACTTTGCTAAGTCTCCTTCGTTGGAAGTTGGAACTAGAGCTTCATTCGGAACGGAAATCGCCGCTTCCGTTCCGTCCCGTTATCAATTTTCCGAGCCTTGATACCAATTTTGAAAATCTGATAATAGTATTAATTATAAATTTCAAACACAAAGTATGCTGCTAATAGCTAATTGACAAATAAATGTATATTTTCGTATCTAACTTTAAAGTACGTTTGATATAGAAAGTTTAACATTTTGATTACTAAAGATGTATTTACAATCACCACACACTACAATAAATCTAACTGATAACGAACCGCGTTCAATTTTAATACGGCGAAAGCTTCGATCATATAGTTCCGTTTTGAATCGTGATTTGAGATGTCCAAATAGTGTTCCGTTCCGTCCTGAACCCCGGTTTCGAGTGAAGCACTAAGTGGGAGCTCCCACTGCTTTAAAACGAGGGAGGAATGAAGCTGCCTTCCACTACTCGCTCCGCGAACCATTTCTTTATAATTTAGTGTGGAAATCCAAAATTCTACTCGGAAGACAAAGTCCCAAGTCTTTTCATGCCATGCCACGGCTCAAGTCTGGATTTACTCCTGAAACTACAACTTCCATTACGACCACCCCTATGACTATGACTATGACTACGATAGACGTAGGGAGGTATGTAGCTACCTGAACTTAAATGCAGGTGGGAACCTAATTGTGTGCTCCGTGCAGACAAAACCGGGTGAGCTAGGACTTCATAAAACAAAGCGTAACGACTCAAATCTTGAGAACCACCTTCCTTCATAAATGATCATGAAATTACGGAATCAAGTCGCAATCTCGGTGGCGATGTAAGTAAATGGAAGTAGGCTCGTCCTTTTCATTCATTGACTGTCACAAACAACAGGAATAAACTCCCACATAATAATGAGATGCACCCACACATGTGAACAATGCTGATATGCATATCGTGTGTGTAAATGCAATGTGTACCCAGTCCAATCCCTGCTTAGTTCCAATTTATGTCCCAAGTCTACTAAATGCTTAATTGCAATGGGTCCGAATTCCATACTGATAACAAATGGATCACTCGATGGACTTGAGTCACATACCATTAACACACACAATACATATGTACGGTGCAGTGCAAGCACTGAGTCTGGCTCAAGACCTGTACAATGCTTATCATTAAGTATTTCCTTTTGTATTTTGTAATTAGCACAAGATAGGCCCTCACTTTCCCTTTTGTTTGTACGTAAATGTACCGGCCTTTTTACGTAATAACTTGATGCGTTCAATTACAATTATTTCTAGATAGTATCTTCATATAGTAGGTCTTATTGTATATGTAGGGCATGTCTGCTAGTACAGATGACACTTACCGTTATATTCTGTCGTTCCTGTTGCTTTGAAGCATTGTAGACTTCAGTAGCATCATAGCACTGATGAGGCCAAAATCGTGTCTGTCTGTACGTAGGCTGGTAATTACATAGCACAGCAGCAGAAACTTTTGGAACGTGCGTCGGTCATGTTAGTGAAGTTTACGTGTTACAACACGTCCTCAGAATAACTCATGAAATTATAATCCAGGATGCAAACATATAATTACTTATTTTGTAAGTAAGAGATAATTCAGATCGGCATTCTGTCCTGCCTTTTGGTGCTATCTACAGGCGGGCACTGTCTTAACACTCTTTACGATCCTCTGTATGTTATTATGGTCATCTCTGAATGTGTAATATAAAACAATAATAATTATAATAATCATAATATTTGAGATTGCGAGTCTGGGTGGGATGAAACTACTATAGGGATGTATGTAGCGTTTTTGTAAGTTTAATCGTAGCCACAAAATAACGACTGTAGCAATCTCTACCAACTTGTAATAATAAAGGCAATAATAATAATAATCATAATAATTTTTGTGACATGAATTGAAGTACGGTTGTACGGTGTGCTCAAAAGTAATTTAATAATGCCATCCGCCCGCTATAGAGTAAATTGTGTTTGCGCTGTGATAAGATAGTACTAGGCTAACTAATGTAGTACATAACTGCTCCTTTGACTAAGATGTAATTACATAGATTTGAATTTTTGTACAAAGATGTTTTTTCGGTACTATCTGTATTTTCTTGATTAAATAGGGAGCAGTGACCCGTACGTGAAAGTCAAAATTGGTGATAAGCTTCATTACAAGAGTAAAACAATCTATCGTGATTTGAATCCTATTTGGGATGAGTCCTTCGTTCTTCCCATTAATGATCTCTCACAAACTGTTATTTTTAAGGTAAGTCCTTTGATCGTAAGATTCGTAACATATATTTTAGATCACAAAATGTTATGTCTCGTGTAAAATCATGTCATTGCCAATTATAGATGAAAAGAGTGGTCCACGGTCCACCCGAGTTTAGGTGTTTCAATTTAATTTGTATACCTCATTTAGAATTGGATTTTGAGTAGTAATTCAAAAAGCCATTCAGATTTGCCATTCCGGTCGACACTTAAATATTACGCAATCGCGCATTGGACGTCACAACCTAATTATTTATTTATTTTATTTATACTGCTGCTCAAGCCGGTTTAGCTTCCTACTGATTTTAGTTAAAGGACGGACTGCGTGGAGAATTTATAAGACAACAACTGGCTTTTATTCTGTTTTTATTGGATTGCGTTCTTTTCAAGACTTTTCTCAAATCCCACGTGACTCATTCCTTGGGTCTAATGCTCACTTTATTGTGCTGACAATGTTTTTATTGGTACAATTATTTTTGTTTTGGTACCTACATTCCACGGTGAAATGTCCATTCACCATCGTAGCTACGCTACTACCTCCTGTCCGTAGATAAGATAGTTTGCAAAATCAAGGTATGTACACCCACCCTATTGGGATAATTATATTTGCCTCCCTCCTCGTATTACAAAGAGGTTGAAATTGGCCTTTCAAATTTTAAATTGAGCATGAAGGAAAATAGTTGAGCTTTCCTGAAAAGTAAAAACGTTTTTTTGAAGAATTTATTTGACGTGTCGACACGGCTTCTGGGCTCTCAATTTTAATTCCCACCAGTCAAACCAGAGCGATGAGACATGAGAGAAGCTCTGGGGGCACTCTTCAAATCAAATTATGGCTACAGCCACCTTATCTTTTTATTTTGAAGCCATAGTAAGTATCAAAAATCAAAGTAACTCCTGAATGAAATAGAGTTACTTTGCGTAGGTAGCGAGACAGAGAGAGAAAGAAAGAGGCTTTCTTTGTCTTTGTCGCTGACTTTGAAAGTGTAGGGAGTCAATCTACGGAGGCAAATATTACAGCGGAAAAGTACTTATCCTCATCTTTGGAATGGGGAAAGAGAATTGAGAAAGAGGACAAACAAAGGCGTTGATTTTTGTATGGTACTTGACTTAAGATCTATACTTTCGCATCCCCTTAATGCTCTGAGTCAATGTTTGATAAGTAAACTCTCCACAAAGAATAATAGGATTCTACGAGCTAATAATATTTATCTTGCCTTCGAGCAGTTAATCAAGGATGCGTTGTGGTGGCGGCAAACAGTGAGTTTGTCAACACACGTAGGACGTCAGTCGTCAGTCCCATGTTCTGCGTGTCGCAATCCTAATGCTGTGTATATGCAGGCACAGCAATCTTTGGACCGTCGTATGTATGTAGTAGGATAGTGGAAGAATGTTGATTTCATTCCCTTTTTTTCTGCGATAATTTTAGCAGCATTTGTAAGTAGACTGTGTCTCTCCGAATTCCAAAAGAAGTACAGTGCTTTAAAGGATGGTTTTGATTTTCACAGGAAATGGGAAAAGGCTTGAACTTGTGACTGCAACCGTATAAATTTTGACTTTGATTTGTGTTCTTTGAAAGGTATTTGATTACGACTGGGGATTTCAAGATGATTTCATGGGAATGACAGCGCTGGACGTGAGTCGCCTCCCACCCAACAAACCACAAGAGCTTAGTCTAGTTCTCACCGAGTCCATCATTACGAATCCGAATGCATCTGGTGAAATTATGGGAGAAATTTTTGTCAATGTAACACTTATTCCTCGGACTATTGAAGAGAAGGAAATTGTACGTAGAACTACAAAAATATATCATTATGAACCATGACTGTTGCTTTCGCTTCCGCCTTTGCCTCCTAAATATATGTAAATTATCGTATCGTCATGATTTTCAGTCTGCTCTGAACTGAACTGCACTGCACTGTACAGCATTGCCATTCCAATATTGTTTTGTTTTCTTTTTAATTATTGTTTTTAATTCAAAGTGTGCATGTTTGTCTTTTACTATGATTATTGGAAATATGAGGCGAGGAAATGAAGGTGCACTCTGTTTTAGTCCAAGAATTTATATGTTGTTTATTGTACGTAATTTAATGTCACATTCAGTTCACGTTCTTAAATGAAACCTGGTTTGATTTGGAATGTTTTACTTTATGTTCACGCACGGAATGAATGTCAATGCACTGAAATAAATAGTCATCAGACAGTAACACAGATAGCACTAAGGCTGGTGATGCACTGCACGTATCGTCCCAAACAACACCGTCCACCTTGCTTACACCGCCGGATATCGATATCAATTATGATAGTTCCTTCAGAAAATGTTTCCGTCGTTCAATGAACGAGACATATTCAGCCAGAGTGAGTGATAATGCTTTCTTTTCATAATAATTTTTATTTTTCTCATTTTCACATTCTAATTCGAGATAAGTTACAGTAATATGAATTATCGCTAAATCACAACTAGTGTGTATGAAGTAATCCCAAGTAACACAGTACCTGACCGTACTGAAAGGTGAGAACAAGGCATGAAAATAATGTTCAATTGATAGCACAAATGTAATCATAGTTTGGTGAAACTACGTAATAATATGAACCTGTGAATAACTGGAGTGCATGCGTGAATGTTTCAACAATAATAATTGTTATTGCCATATATTTACGTTTCTGGTGCTAATCCTATACATCGTGATCGTATTATTGATACTCATATAGGCACACGCATGCTTTCACTTTTTATGCCCGTTTTTACATTGGTGTGAATGTAAAATAAAAGCGGCTCTTATTGTCGCTTGAAAGGAAACTTTAAAGCTTATTCAAAATCAAAAGTAGTAACTGATTACATGGTTGGATTTTTTTTTGTGGCAGTGGTTGACGGATGGTCAGTCGTCAGCACGATTAGCCGACTCACAGAGAAGATTAAAGAGTCAGATATGGAGCAGCGTTCTCACTGTTCTCTTACTAGAAGCAAAAAATTTGTCAAAGGATAAAGAAGATCGTATTATAATGGATGCCTTTGTTAAATTTAGGTTCGATTCAAACATTCCTTTATTCCTACTGCCATGTACCATTCCACCATGTATGTACCTACATATGTACCTACGTTATTGCCTCACTATAAATGTATAGCAAAATTCTTTCAATTCTCTCCCCTTTGTTTTTGCCCGTCCAAGTGGAGTTTTGTATCGTACGTATGTATGTATGTACTGAACACAATAGAATGTGCAGTATGCGAGTCGGGAGGGACGTGAGCGTGAATTCTACAAAAATGTGTCCATGGAATCTTTTTCAGATTAGGAAACCAGAAGTATAAATCAAGAACTGTAGCACGTACCACATATCCAAAATGGTGTGAGCAGTTTGACTTTTATTTGTACGAAGGACAACCACAAATTCTTGAAGTTCAAATTTTTGATGAAGCCTTTAGTCGTGACCATATTGGACGATGCTCTATAGATATTGGTCTGTTAGATAAAGAGCTCACGCATTGTCTCTCGTTTCCCCTACAAGATGGACCGGGTGAAGTCTCATTACTTCTAACGATTTCCGGAACTTGTGGAGCTGAAACTATTTCGGATTTAACGAATTACAAGCCTTCAACCGAGGAATCCAAGATATTGAAAAGTCGATATGTATGTCCATCGTCTCAATTTTCCTTTCCATTTTCCTACATTCATTTCTTATGCCACTTCTCCTCACCGCCCACTCACACACACATACCCTCAATCTGTGCGTATATTTTCTTGTATTTTGCTTTGAAATCCCTGTGGAATATTTTGCACACTATGAGCAAATCAAAGCTCAGTTCTAATGAACTCTGATTTTTCTCTTTCTGTATGGTCGGGTTACACTGTAGGCGATAACACGAAGTCTTCACAATCTGAAGGATGTAGGTCATCTGACGGTGAAAGTGTATGAGGCAACTGGCTTAGTTGCTGCCGACATTGGAGGAAAATCTGATCCTTTTGTTGTTCTTGAGCTTGTTAATGCAAGATTGCAGGTAAGCTTTGAGTTCTGAATTGAAATGCGCTGTTTGCATTCTGTCATTAATTATCCAGTTTTGTACGGCATATCTAAATTCACTTCAGCTCAGTTCAATACAAAGACCAACTGGTAAAACAGGAATCATGAGTTTCCTTATATCTTATTTAATGATCTTTTCTACTTCTCTGCATCAATTCCTGTACAGACTCAAACGGAGTACCGAACGCTGAATCCCATGTGGAATAAAATATTCACCTTTGCCGTGAAAGACGTGACCTCGCTGCTGGAAGTGACAGTGTATGACGAAGATCGTCATCACAAGACAGAATTTCTGGGCAAAATTAATATTCCATTGTGGAAGATCAAGAATGGTGAGAAGAAATGGTACACTTTGAAAGATCGGAAGCTTGTACGCCCTGCTCGAGGAAATAATCCACAAATTTTACTGGAAATGGAATTGATTTGGAATCCTGTAAGCAATTTTCCCCCTCATTGCATTTTACATTTTCTCTTGCTTTGAAGCTATTTGGCCATTTTACAACTTTACAACGTTCCTTTTTTCCTCTTTATACTCTGTGCTTGTACTTTCCATCCTTTCTTTTCACTCTCTGCTCCTGACAATAAATAGTTGACTCTCAAACTTGAGCTGACATAAATACAAGCTCGGCTACGACAGAAAGTTTACGAGAGGGAAGCAATCTCTTAAATCATGGGTGTAACTTTCACCGTGCGTAGTTTTGAAACCTTTACTAAAATATTTGCCAGACTTCTTTTTCCTTCTCCTTAATTCCAGTTCCAGTTCCAGCTGCTTTGCCCCAGTTGTTGTAGAGAAAAGGTTCTTTCAACGTCTCAACTACCGTCCTCGAGAGCATACCTCACATATCTGGATTGTCAGCACTAAAAGCATCTTTTGAAGTCCATTATTATGTGTCGTCGTCAAAGAGCCCAGGCAGTTGAGTGAGAGCAAAGACCAAACTCATGGAAAAATCATTCTTTAGTTCAAAAGCAATTACCAATTACAAGTAAAATTTGGTTATTGCTTTCACCACATAATCATCATAGGGCTATGTAGCGTTTAAAGGACATGAAAAGGAACAGAGTTCAGTAATGTTAAAATATACCTTCCCACGTTCCACCTGCAAGTCCCTACTTAAATGTTAAAGGATCTTCCTGTCAAGTTGGATAGCCACATTTGCTTTGAGCTTAGTAGAGAGCCGTAAGGAATACTAGATGTTGTAACTGGAACCGTATCCTTTGAACCCAAGCCATATGGTAGGGAATATGTATCAGTATAGTTATTTCTCCCTCTTCTTTCTGAATATATTTGTGTTGGATGCATTTGAAATTGGCTGGACTCATAGTAGTGTGCCGTCTGATGCTACATGCTGGCATGAGAAAGCTGTAAGGCCCCTATAATGTAAGTACCTAACCGTTATGGTAAGCTGTACTATCTACTTTAGTTCCCTTATTTCCCGTACGTAATCATTTTTACTTCAAAGCCACTAAGCTTCACTATACGTGGAAAAAAAGCATTGGTAGGTACATTTTGTCTACAGATTTATGCCTTGTTTTCTTTGGTAGCGACCAACTAGCGAAATAATCTTATGAATAAATTATTTAGTCCCACCGTTCCTTCCAACAATCTCAGGATTAGCCTCACACATTGTACAGTGACTTTGTTAGGCCTCAACTCAATTCTTACCTCACTCCTTTTCTATATCATTATTCTTAAATACACACATGGGAGCTGTGATCGTGACAATCATGTCTGCTATGAGTAGGGAGGCTTAAATATTCTTTTATGTGTCCGATATTATGCGCATAAATAAGTAAGCATGATACATATAAGTCTAGGCTTATAGGCAACGGAGATATACGGGGCTCATCATCCCGTCACGGTACAAATCCTATTTCCATTGCTGTAGTTGTATATATACGAAAAATGAAATGCATAGACAATACTTCATTTGGTATGCTTTCTCTTTCCCCGCCCAGTGAACTTGCAAGTTGTTAGTTTGTGCATGCATGTGGGTAGGCATGTACAAATTTAGGTTTAGTTTAGGTTACAACGTCTGTACAACTGGGCGTCTCTTTGCTGACTGTGCCTTGGTGATGGTAGTGGTAGCGGGAGAGGAAGGGTTAGTTGTATGTACAAAAAAATGTATACGTACACGAAACACTTTGGAAACTAAAGTGATTGATCAAATTCTGTATGTTATGATTCTAGATTCGTGCCGGCGTCCGCGTCATGGATCCACCAGAGTCAAAATTTCTTCTTCCGGATGTTCGGCTCAAGCGTGAAGTTTTCCTACTCAATATCGACCGTTTGAGGAAAATCGGTGTGGGCATCTATGATATTATGCAGTACATTCAGTGAGTGGCTTTGCATTTAAATTACCCTTTCTTTTTTAAACTTGTAGTACAATATGACAGTCAGAACGGTGACAAATAGCATGGAGTGTAGTTTTGACTCTCGTACGATACAAATAATAATGGGAGAGCAGATGATGTGCCCACGTAAACTTTGAAAACTTTATTTTTCTCAAAATTCACAGGAGTTGTATGGAATGGGAGTATCCAGTGAGAAGTGCTATAGCTTTAACATTATATCAAGTCCTATGCTACACATTCCAACCATATATGATTCCGCTATTTCTTATGTTAATCATCTTACGTCAATGGCTGGTAACTACAATAGACTTTGAATTCATACTTATAGCATACTTACTTATAAGCTCCTTTTATGTATTTTCAGTTTTGTATTTATTCTTTGTTGCTGTGCAGTATAAATATATAGTATAAGCATACCTATATGATTTGGGTAATTTTTACAGTGTATTGATACTAGATTCAGTGCATTTAGTAAGGATTTATTTTTTAGTTCCGTTTATTTATTAGTTCCATTTCTCAAATCTTGTTTATATTATTTATGTATTTTATAGCTACAATTGATCGACAGTTCAATAATTGTGTTTGCGAAACACGAGAAACTCCAAGACAAAATAACGAGTGTAGCGTTATACATCTTGGGAATGCGTGTAAGTTCAGAGTAGGGTTTTTACATTTTGTTTTTATATTTTTTGATTTTATTTAAATGCTGAACAATGGGTGGTGGTGGGTTTAATTAATTACAGTAGTGTCTAGTTATTTGAGATTATAGAATGCGGTAGTGTTGTTGTTTTACACTTACGGGCAAATTAACCTGACTGTGAATTTAAACATTTAATTTCGTTTTTCTCTTGATAAGTGGACATTTTAAAGATGGTTTCACGTAGTAGCTTGACAGCTTTTATGCCTTATGACAAGGAGAAAAGTACAATGACATGCAGTCAGTGCAGTTCTGTAATTGTGTAGCCACTGAGCGTGAGAGTTTAATGGGTCAATGTCAATGCCGATCTTCCTATAAAGACGTGCTTTAGGTCATTCTTGCCTTTGATCCAAGGTATTTTCCAGTGCAAAAATATTAATAGAGCTTAATAGCCACTGCGGACTCGAACATGCTGTAAGCAGTATTTATGGGTTTGCTTGGTTGGACGGACTCTAGCTTCTGTAATGTGATGAAAAGTAGTTGGGGAGGAAAAATGTGACATTTATGGGTGCGCTACTTTATGTAATGCTACGCTTGATAAAGGGTCATTAAGCTCTTTGCTACACTTTGTATGACAGGAGGAATGGTCATGGTCATGGTGCGCGGTTACTACCCTCCAAAGTAGTATTTTACTTTTTTTCATATTTTCTCCACATAAACTAGCCATAAGCACACTCCATGGTAGCACGCTGTGCGTAGTCTGACCGTTCACTTTCTGTTCGGCTCTCAGTACAGAAAGATGGATTGAAATGGGAAATTTTAACATAAAATTCCTTTAGTTTCGAATTAAATAATTTTGAGTGATAGATGTGCTACTAACAATACATCCTACAAGCGTGATACACCGCTGTTAACTGGTTATATACAGCTACCTATTACACTAGCTTTCTGTAAAGTTGGATGTTGATTGTATTCCTTACTTTTTACAAACATAATTTAGTTTAAATTTATATCTTACTTGTAGATACTGATGCCCGTAGATTTTTCAAGTTTTAATGGGATTTATTGTGCAAATGGGCTACAATAAGGCTTCTGTTACTTAGATCACGAGAGTAGTTGTGTCCAGCGTAGAAGAAAGTAGAAAGTAGGTGTAGATTTGCTACGTGGACGGTATTATGCACGCTTTCAACTTTGGTGTGATACCTGGTTGGCTGTGGTGTAGGTCTGTGCGGTTACGGGAACTCCACTAGCAGAGGATTTCATTGAGGATGAAACGCTCGTTCTGGATGACGATGAGGAGGATAGTCAAGGAGATGGAGATGAGAAGAAGATGAGCTTGAGGCAAAAACTTCAAGCCGTTCAAGATGCCACGCAGACACTCCAGAATGCTTTGGGGGACATTGCTTCAGTCTGTGAGAGTACTCGAAAGTAATTTACTTTTTTTAAAAGACTCTTATTTACTCCAACAAAATCAAATCGTAGTGATAAAAAATAAATATAGTTACTCATATCCATTTTCCCACATGTTCCTTCCCCTTATTTTCCCATACACGTATGCATGTAGTACGTAAAACTACTGCGTGGGTTTCATGGCTCCGCCGTACCCTTAACTTTCTTCTGGAGAAATTCCCACACATTTCTGCAACGACGGATAAGCATGAGTGTGAGTAGGCTGTAGGTGCCTACCTACCTATACTTAATGTCCGAAAACATCCTATGTAATTTACATAAAAATCTAATATCTTTAGGTATGTTCTCAGAAAGAGTAAAACAGTTCTGTAGATAACCAGTTTTGCTCTTGGTGGAAGCGTTTCATCTTCGACGTAGGATTTTTTTCAGTCCATTTATTTATATTGAAAAATTGATTGAAGTTACAAAAAATTGTGTTTTTCCTTTGACTTGCAGTACTTTCCGAATGGTCATCCCATTTGTATCGTGGTTGACGGTCATAGGGCTTTTCATAGTCACGGTTGTTCTGTACTTTATTCCAATGAGATATTTAGCCATGGGTTGGGGTCTTCATCGATTTCTTCGGCCTATTTTAAGACCCAACGTCACGCCCACTAATGAAGTCTATAATCTAATTGCACGAGTTCCGGACAATCAACAACTGGTGAGCTAGATAGATATTAAATTAAGCTCTCCTAACCCTCTGAAATCGGAATCATAACTCTTTCTGACTAAATTTGTAACAAATGTATGTTTTTCATTCCCTGTGCAGATATTTTATAAGCCGTTGAGAGTATTAGCATCGCCAGACATACAACGAAATCGAAGTCCACCTGGCAAAGCACCAGCCGCCAAGAAAAAGTACAAGTTTTGGTGAAAAAAGGAGAAAACTGGGGATGAGTGTGGATCATAGGGCCATGGGAAATAAATACAATGAGGTAATAGGGAGATGGGTCAGCCAATGATATTAAACTTAAGCCTTTTTATCAAAATATCTTGTCATACATAGTATTATCCTCATTCATGAATCGTCCATATGTAACGTATTTTATCAATTTTTGTCTCTATCTAAAGTCTAAAGAATCTACTTGTTATTGTAAGCTGTAAGCTCATCCTTCATAGTATATGCTGTTTATGTTTTTAAATCATTACCCCGACCGTGCCGTCAGCAGGTCCATATGATGCCGTATGCATACATAGCTCTTTTACATGATGAGAAATACAAATATATTTTTTAAATTGACTCCATTTTTCCCATGCTTTCTCTATTCCTCAATATTTTTCCAGGGCTCTTTCTAATCTGTACAAGCAAAGGCAGACATTGTAACTTCAATCTTTAACTGTTTTTCCTAAACGAAAATAGATTTCCTTTGAGAAATATTAAAGCACAAGTAAACAAAGAATATGGGTAAAGTAAACTGTACTACCTGTCCTATTCTGTAGCACCACACAACTTACTAGATACTTTTCGTATAAGTTAAGTCCAATTTAATTTAGTTACTTTAAACTGTTCGTGCACATTCAGCCTGTATTCCCTCTACTGTCTGCATAGATACGAGTTGATAGGATTATGATGTAAAGTATTTAAGGAATGCGACCACCAATCCCAATATCTTGTGCACACCGAAATTTGCTTAGCAAGTTTTGGTAAGCCAATTACTACTGTTAAGTCTTTTCGCCCGGCTTGGCTTTGGTTTTGGTTTGGAATTGTGTGTACTTACATAGTGATTATATTTTATGCAATATTCTGTGGGTTTGTATATCTGACTACCGTTCAAGACGACACAAGCTGTGAATAACTCAACAACGAACCAACAAAGTGCACACGACAAAAGTGTATTAGGAAGTACATGGAACTATTAATAAGAAAACGGAGAAATTTAAAAGCCAAATGTGTAAGCAAGCTAATTTTTAACACCATCAAAGTGAAAGGACAGTGACTATAAATGTACATGTGACGAAATCGAAATTGTGATGTGGTATATACATACATGTAGTAGACACTACCACTTTACAATGTACGGATGTTCTTCCCTTCCATTAGTTCCTGATTCGTGTTTTCTAATTCTGACTAAACGGAATCGTTTCGTTACATTTTGAATGTGCAATTGAATGATTTCACTTCATTGAAGTGAAGAGCGTTGTAAAATATTGTAATTGTATAAGACTACAGGGTTTTTAATTATTTAATTTGTGCTTTTGTGCTAAGTAGAACGGATGCGTTTGATGAAAGTGAAGGAAGGAATTTTTATTTATTTTTTAAATTGTGACCTTTGAACGTTGGAATTGAGGTTGTGTCTGTACATACGACGATACGATACGAATATATACGAATAACGAATTGAATAGATACCTACTGTATTAGTTACTAAGGTCAAAAATCGGTTTGTACTACCTACTACTAGTTGTATTGAGTTTCGTATTATTATATTTTTATAAATTGTTAGAAATAATATTAATTGTAGTAGTATGAGCAGCGTGACAGCTACACTGCACAAAACTACTACTTTGAACCATGACAAGATACTGATATTCAAAGTCAAGCAAAAAGGAAGTAGGTTCTAGCCATGTCCCGTCTGTATTCCAGTAAATATTAATGGTAAATTGGTACCGGGCCCTAGCTTTCTATCACGGGTTTATTATTGTAATTATTTCACGTAATCGTTGGCAGCCATTCTTAGCACACAGTATGTACAGGTTTCTACTCATGTTCCAACACCTGTCCCCGATTCACCCTTAAAAATACACACTACAACACATACCTAATAGTTCGACTACTATAACTATAACAGTCAAATAAGTTGAGATTGAAAAATTATAAAATTCTATTTACTACCAAGTCTGTTTTGATGTTGTTTTCGAATTTGATTTCGAAGCTCAAGCTCTCAGTTAAATGCGTAATTTATTTAAAAACGCATTAAATTATGAACACTGACTGCACCTTGCTTCATGATAAACTATTGCTAAAGTTACTAAGTAAATAAAATGACATTGTACAAGGTACAAAAAAATGTATTATTAACGACTAAGATTATTATGTAGAGTTACGGTGTACTTTATCTGTAACTCTGTAATGAACGTACTAAATAAACACTTTATTATGATTGTTATCGAATGGCATTCAAATTCAAAATCAAAGACCGAAAATGAGATAAATACAATTTTTAAACTATGATTAGCATTAAGTAGTAACTTTATATTTGTAGTTCTTTATGAATGTAGGGTATAGGCAATTACTATACTATCATTTTCGTTATACTGTGTAGTTCCGGTGTATGTTACAATGTAATTAAAAATTACGTTTGATTTAGGCTACGAAGTACACATATAGAACGTACATAGTCAGTAGCTATTAGTCAAATGAAAATGAAATGATAACGCTCGTGATGCTGAAAGAAGTGTGATTTTAATTACAATTACATATTATTATAAGTAGCCTATTGGGAATACCGTGCGATAATTTAACGTGGGATTATCATATTATTAATAATTATTAAGTATACTTACTGGTTGTTAAATGAAAATGAAACTCGTTGAAATAATAATAAGGACTATTATTATTTTTAAGTCAAGCTAATCGTTATCGTACTCGTAAAAAATAGGATACGGAGCCCTTATAATAAGCAGTTAAACTTGTAATATAATATTAACTTTTGGAAATAAGATTGAACCACCTTCATTCTTGTGATTTCTATTACTATTGTAATTATTGTAATGATTATACGATGCTCCGCACTGTTGACTGTCGACTGTATTCAATTTCGGTTTCAATGGAAGTCGATTAATGACAGTGTCTAGTGTCGTGTGAGCGGCTATATAATATTATGGATATTCTATGTGCGTGTCCTCCTACTGATTGATTAATCATTGCTAAGATCTAATAATATGTATGGTCGTAAGTTACAATTTAATATTCAAAAGTTGAAGAGATACAATTTATTATATTTGATATATTACACATGTATGTATATTGTGGCGTCATCGTTCTCGTCATCTCATGATGGCGCAAAAAAAAAAGTAATTATATAATGTGCACATTTACTATGAGCATGTATAATCCTTTGTGCCTGTTCAAAAATGATTTGTTTATGATGCTTTTACGTACCTTTTGTGATCTCACAGCGAACTTTCAGGGCTTCATCCTGATACTGAAGCTTAAATTTCGCTGGGAGGTCCTCGTTATTATGTAAAATATGTTTAAAATATCCCTCATCCCAATCGGTTGCCTATATATATACATATAATATATATATATCTATCTATTCATCAATTTTTCTAACCAATAATTATCCGTCTACTTGAATTTGACTTGATGTACGTACATTAATTACATACATAGATTGTTATACATTTTTGAAAATTAGGGATACATAACTTATATTGTTGATTGAGTAAAAACAAGTCTACTCTTAAAATTCATTCGAGCAGTTGGTTTTCAAGCTTATTTCATTCCATTCGACATACCCTTCTATGCACACGTATCCACGTTTCATTTTATCTGTAATCAGCATACGAATATGAATGAATCACAGCCACAGTATAAAAGAAGTTGGTATTTTTGACATCGAGTTTGGTTCCCTTATCTTATTTTACCTTTTTATTTCTAACCAGCCAATTACGGGAGTCTGTGGGATTAATTAGTGGGATTACGGTAGATCCACAAATCTAACGCTAAACCTGCCTGGAAATCCTGACTCTGACTTGTCGCACAGTTATTGATTATTATTTAGTTAGAGTCGGAGACTGGCGAAGGCATGTCATGCGGTTGGCGGCTACGTGATTTATAGAGAACACAATGCAATGCACATGGTAAGCTAATAGTAGGCGGCATTCGGCATGCAAAGAAAATTATTATAGTATTCGTACTATACTTAAGGAAAAGTTTAATTGTTTCCGTTCGTCCATACCGAACGGCACACAAACATGCATTGTTTTCCTTCAGCCTTACCGAAAATCCGAGGGTAGGATGAATGTGAATGACTACATTATAATTAGGTATGTAGAAAATTGTATTATTCCGTATATCTTGTAATTTATTCTATTTCCTGTTCTTACCATAGCATCGCATCGGATCGTAATAAACAATAAAATTATTTCCATCCCCGGGTAACCGAATTTTCCGAATCAATCTTGCATGTCCCTCTGCGCACGTCGAGCAACGTCCCAACGTGGAAAGTTCCAGAACAGAACATTTTTACTAATAAAGGTGGTTCCTCTACTCTACACATTCATATTCCTTCCCTTTTTCTTTCCCCACCGTCTTTGATTCGAAATTCCAACCGAAACCCAAAGTGATCATTGGGTTTGAGATTTCATAGGATTTAGTAGCTGGATTCCGGATTAAAATCAAAAGTGAATACAGGGAGCCGATTGCCCTACACAACTAAGTTGGTATTTGGTGTAAAATATACATGGTATACACTTTCTGTACTATGTAGTTATGCTATTTACATATTTTAACCCCAAAAACATGGAAGGTACATAATATTTAAATAGCTAACAAAGATCCAATAAGTCGTACATATTTATTCGTATTTTAAAGATACAGAAGATTCAGTTGATCAAAAATATTGTTTAGACCCGTGTGGTCGCCCCTGGCCTTATTTACGCGACTGGTACTGACTACTGACTCTATCTATCTACACTTGTATGCCTTTGACAGTCTTTGTATGTGTAAATACATACTTGACTTATTCGTTTAGAACCCACGTAAGTATCTATGTAAATACAGCGTACAGCTGACGCTGATGCATTTCAAGTGGTCACTATACTAACACAACAACAGTGATATCATTTCATTATCAGGTCGTACTATACAATGCAAATATTAGTTTTGATATGTTTTCCAACCACTACTGTCCCTAATTGTGATTATATGTTCGTATTGACTTAATCATATTCGAATTCTTCCTTTGTCTCAAAAAGAGCATTTTTGTCCGTGTTTTTCGTTTGGAAGAAACTACTTCGGCTATCACTCGAAATGTAAATCCTTCCCACGAATATGTATTCGAATCATTATTACTCCCAACAATGCAAATAATAAAAATTACTGAGAAAGCTTCCCATTGGAAGCAAAACAATAAAATTCTAGAAAATGAGGAAAATATTAGAATAATAAAAATTTGTTTTTCAGTCATTCAACACAATGCAATGCAATGCAAATGTATTGTGACACAGTCATAAAAGCAATACGCGTACTTGTGTCACCTGTAACCTCTCGTCCATGGTGTGGTTCAGTCAGACGTTTTAGTTTTGTCAGATTGACCCAGATATTTGTGTCAGCTTTTCAAGCAACGCGTTCAAATGAGGCCAAAAAATGATTCATTCATATATTCCGGAAGGATGACTGTTAAAATAGTAAACAATATTTTTAAATCATCAATCAAGTAGTGTGTGTACAAATAATATACCTAATTATTAAAGATTAAACATACGTTACTTTATCGCATTACTGTTTACAATTTTACAGAATCTATGAGCTCTTTGTAAGATATAAAATATAAATGGTGGGCTATCGAATTATTTGGGAGTTTAGATTATCTAGGAATTTAGAAAACAGTTTCCATTCTCAATCGTAGGAAGGGAAAGTAACAGTGCTCGTTCAATATCTCCCTTTTTTCTCTTTTTTACCATTATAATTGACTTTCAAAATGCGTAAATTCCTGGGATTTTTATTATTAGCCCTTTTGTCAAGTCCCAGTCTCGCCTACAGTTTGGGCCTGAATCTTGATCTAGGTAAAATATTAATTCATGTTGCATACCGAATACCAATCCATTATCTGTGCTTGCTTCATCGATTAGTTTTATTAATTTAATTCGCATGAGAATTTCTATATTGGCTGGGAAGTTGGGAACGTGATCTTTTGACATTTTGAATGAGTTTGATTGCATTTCCTTCCATTTGGTTTCCAGGTTCGGTATTGGAAGAAAAACTGAAAGCTAATGCAGGTCACTTCATCGATGAAATCCTCTCGAATCTTAGAGCCATCTTGCTGTCAAGTGGATACGACAAACTTCAACTGCCAGATGCGAATACTTCGTTCAGTAAGAGTTTTTTGGGCGTCACGTGGCGGGGGGACGCGGCGGCCTACGATGGGATTTTGCGGGGCATGGAAACCATTCATCGTGTCGGTGCAGCCAGTTTAGATGTGACCGACAAAGACTTTGTCTTCTCAGCCGACCTGGGCTTTGATGATGTGACAGTGACCTACGACCTCAAAGCCCGGTTTATGGGCTACGGACCGACAGCCAAAGTCACGGGCAAATTTAAAAATATCAATTGTTTCCTTGAAGCAAAAACAAGTAAAGCTAATCCGGGTAATGTTGAACTAACGAAGCTGAACATACATGACATTGGGGAACTCACATTCGACATTAAAGGCCTTGGATTTATACTCAACTATGTTGCTGAATGGGTAAGAAAGCAAAATAACTATATGATTAATTTATTATTAGTGAAGTTCATTCACTAAATAATATTATGTATAGCTCACCTTTAGCTGCTTTAGATTTTTCTAATTAGAATGAAACTGAAACTGAATGACAAATCACTAATTATGATTATTGATTCTTGTTGATTTGAAGGTGGCTGGGGTACTTGGGAATGCAGCTAAACATAGGGTGGCTGACCTTGTTGAAAATAATATCAAAGAATTATTAAATAATGTTATCCATTCCACTAAATTTAAACCTGATATGTTTGCATTATAAAATATTGATATATAATTATAAATGTATGTGTATGTGCTTAAATGATTATACATTCTGTGCATTTTTTAAATGAGTAATACTAATCGCCAATCGCATTTAATTAGTTAGATTTTAAATGATTACAAATTCATAAACTACGTATGTAATGTTAATGTACTTAAATATCCTTTAACCTGCAAACTGCAAATAGTAAAAAGTTCGTCAATAAATTATGCCCGAACCCAATAAGTGCTATGCTAAGGAAATACCTATGATTTTTACATTGGGATTGTATGTACTATCCGATTGACCACGTCATAAATTATCGATAACAATTTGACAATATGCCTCTGATTAAATTTCGCATTAAAGAATTGACCCCATCTTCAGAACTAACACGAGCTAAGGATTCATGGTGCTGTCGAGTGGCTTGTCCAAAGTCGATTTGAGAAAACGTTAGATAAGCTACCTAATAATTAAAATGCAAGTCTTTATCGTGAATCAATTCAAGGCAAGGCATGCAAAATGTATCTGGTTCAGGTTAATTAAAGTTATTCTCGGATTGCACTTGCATTCAGATCTCTATCTTATTACTCAGCTTTGTCTGTTGTAATTGTAATTTAATTTAGGTATTTTTACTACTTTTACCATTTTTCTTCACGTACCCTTGCAATAAATTAGTTGATATTAATATTGTAGTAGTAACATTTTAACTACCTCATTTTTCATAACAAATATGACATTCAAAATTTTTGTAATCGTCGCTATAATTTCGACAACTGTCCATGCTGGCCCACTCACCTATGGAGATGGTAAGAATAATTTATCGATTTAAGCTTGAGCTGTAAAACCAAACCACTTTAGCAAGAGTGTGTTGATAATTGACCCAAGGAGCTCATCTTTTTCAAACTTTAAAAATGATTTCAATTTGTTAATTAGGAGAGGTTTTCGAATTACAAGAACCCCGAGATGCACTTTCAGATTTACTTAAAGGGATCATTGAATCCATTCGCCAAGGTTTGATCGATGCCAATGCAGATCCTTTCCCTATTCCAAACATTAATTTAACATTAACGGACCAACTTTTGAAAGGAAAAATCGCCTTGAGGTAACGCAA
>JAQFZC010002993.1:0-20485 GCA_034695205.1 Dicyrtoma fusca
CATTCCAACTCCTTTATTACCTCAATGTAAGCCCGAAGATTTCCAGCATTTGCTTCATCAGGAATAATCTGGAATACACTTACAGCACTTTCCTCCAAGGCAAAAAGATCCAACTGCTTTGCCTTGACCACATCCATCATGATCATCTGTCAATATAGCAAGGGCGAGGAGCCGGAATCGTATTTTTCTATAAAGATCACATTTATTTTATATCAATTGTCAGTACAGCCAGGTAGTCAATTTGTGGATTGAAGTAGAAGGACCCCCTGGCCCCTGGTGCCTGGTTGCTGGTGGCCTAATACAAATTACCAGGTTTTTTTGAGACCCCCTCACCCAAAAGGGTGAAGGGTGGTGACCTATGCATTTCTATTGCATGGTTGATGGTGGTGACTGGTGCCCTATGAAATCGTGTCGGACCCCTTCGCTGCAACCCAACCCCCTATCTTTTCTTTTTATCATGTACTTAATGTTTAATGTATAAATTGGTGAATGGACTTTGCTTTTTACCCGTTAATCAAAGGTCAGGGCTCACAGTTGGCAGTTGACAGTTGACAGTACAGTTGACAGCTACGATTAGGGTCAGGTTCAGGTCACGTTACGAGGGAATGATACGAGAGTCGTAATAATGATTATTTGAGCAAGATTAAAAATGAAAACTACACAAAGAAAGACGACACAGTCAACAGTTCTATAGTAAAAAAGAAATATAATTCGGTTGACAGTCAACAGTGCACTGACCACATAAATTCACATAATATGAAAGAAATAAAACTGTAGTTATTACTCAACTTATTCACCACTGATTTTTGAAGGCGTAAGACGTAATTAATTACTGTTTTGTTTATAATTAATAATATTTTAAAATTACAATCAACTAATTACTATCAACTTTTAGTTTCTAAAGTTGAAAGTCTCTGAAATTTAGCTCAACTCTGGGTCTGGGTCTCCGTCTCCGTCTCTTTTTTCTGTTATGTTGCGTGTTGCGTGCTGCCAAAATCCCGCTGAAGTTGTCGAGAGCAGGAGAAGCGCGCAATTTGGATTTTATAAAAAAAATCGGTTTCGTTTCGTTTCGTTTCTGTGATCTGTAGGCGAAGTTAAATTAATTTAAGTAATTAATTAATAATAATCATAAAACCATAATCAGTTTTGGTCTGCTTTTTCCAGTTTAATGTAAGTTTGTTTATCTAGATTTAACAACAGAGTATTTCCATTTCTAGTAGAGTCGGTATCGTTATCTGGTAATAAAATTAAATGCATACTTTCTTGTTATTTCAGTGATTAAGTACGTGCTGGCGTTCGAACCATACCGGAACCGGATTTACTGGATCGTACAATTTGAACAGTTTGGTAAATACAAATAGGTAGGTACTTACTTATTTTTTTAAAATCATTAGTAGGGAAGCTCCTAATTGTGATTGTGAAGGGTCCTCTCAATAGAACATTGAACATGGTCTGGCGTTCAAAATTGTCAACACGAGTCACTAGTTTGTTGTTGTTTAGATTTTGATTTTGATAGGAATGGTTGACAGTCACCCGTTTGAGTTTTAAGCATCAGTATTCTTTCCTACAACATTATTTAGTACTCTATTTTTCAGAATAATAAAAATGCACTTTACATCGTTTGATTTTACAGAGCTGCTTACAATTAGCTGTTCAATTAAGCTCAATTTAACTCAATTTCAACTTTGGTGTATGTAATATGTATGTATTTATGTATGTATGTATTCTTTCTGCTACCAAAACCAAAAGTATTATCAGACCGCGTAGTTTTTAACTTTGTAATTATAGCTGATTTCATTTATCAGTGTCAGTAAAGTTGGTTTACCGACCGTCTAATTTTACTATGTATCATTGTTATGAAATAGCCTGCTCATAAGTTTGCTTGGTGGAATTTTAGTGATTTCAGAAGATTTGCAATTACACACGTTGATTATCAGCGAATTAGTTCGGTGATAATATCAATGTTTTATAAACTGGATTGTTTACGTTCAAAAAATCATACGCTGATTTTTGTAATGCATTTGTGCCTTCAAGGCAATATTAGTTGAACTATTTTGACCCATCAGTTTTAACGGGATTGTCGAAGTTTTCCAATTTAAAAATTAAACAGGATATATTATTGGCCCCATAAACAAAAACATTGGATAAAATGCAGATTTTTTGCTTGATTAGAGCCATTAGCTATGGAGCCAGGCCCAAGGTGGAATAGAAGCCCATACCAGGACTCCTCCAATCCTCAATCGAATTGGCAAAGTCCACGTTACCACCATCATCGCGGAGGAGATCGAGGTAGAGGAGGCTTCGGCTATGGCAATAATTCTCAAGGAAGATTTCGATCACCTAATTCCTCCCACAATTTTAGTCCACGAGGCAACTACAATCAACCACGGTTCATTGATTTCAATAATCCTTACAGTAATTCGCCCGCTTCGTCATATCAGAACCAGTACTACCAAAAACCACGACACCAGTCCCATCATTTCTCTCCCCGGTCATTTCATAACAGCCCAGATTCCTTTGGTCAGCAGCAACAGCAGGTATACATACTTCTATTGATTGATTGTTTGATTCAAATCAAATTCGGTATACTCTCCATCAATTTCTGGAACGTTTTTTATTTTGGAATGACTAATTAAACGTAAATGATAATTTTGTTTGCAGTATCGTCCAAACAGAGGTAGATTATCTCGAGATAACATAGAAAGTTGGGTCATGCCACAAATGTGGGCTGATCCGTGGGCAGAACTAAGGACCTCTAATGAAATGGAAAGTCTCCCAAGTTCAGAGAGTACCAGTATCAATGTGAAATGTGATGAGTCTGACTGTGGCGAACCTAAGAACTCTTTATCAACAGAAATTCCGATTTCAAACAAAAGCTATAATGAGGATGAAATACTACTTTCTAACAATGATGATAGCAGTAACGACGAAATCGAACAAAACAACACTTGACATTTCGGTAAATTACCAAGAACAATGTTGTTAGTGAATTGAAACTATATAAGTGAATTTTTTATTGTATGCATCTTTTTTCCTTCATTTTTTCCTGTCTTGTTACAACGTCATAGTCTGTATCTGTAATCGTAATATAATATAACCTTGTACGCAATTTTATATTCTAGGCATTACTTTGTATTAAATAATATTAAAATTTCATATACTTATTTATGAAGAGCCCTGATACACCTTTATTTCACGCACTTACTTTTTTAAATAACGCACTCAACGTTTAGAATCTATTGTTTATACTAATGGTAGATATATAGTACTCATAGGACACTCTAAATTCTAAATCATATTTTATTAATGCCAGAATTGTTGTCAGTTTTCCCATAAAAGGTCCAAAAAATAACTATGAATTACAATTACAGTATTATTTAACATTCAATAAAAATTGCATTCACTATATATTTTTTCGAAGTTTTAGTAAGTAGTATGTCAGATTGACTTTTTAGTATTTTTGAAAAAGAGAAAAAGATAAAAATCTGATTCTCATTTCATGGCTAGTTGTTCCTTTACAATGATTAAAGGTATAATTTATGCTTTTATTTTTTAAGACATCGAATTGCAAGGCCTTAGCTTTTCGTTTATATTTATATATTATTATTTTTTTTTAAATCACACTTAATAGTTAAACTTTATAACTCCATGTAAATGATTTATTAAAAAGTCAACTAGGTTAAAATAAAAAAGAAAAGAAGCCTTGAAACAACAGCAACACAAATGACATAGGTACTTGGACTGGAAACCCCCAAATGCAAAGTTTGGATTTGGAATTTCGAAAATTGGAAATGACAGGAATCCCTCCCTCAGAATGAGATGGCAAATAACAATTCTTACAAAACTATTTAACACTTGAACAGTAAGTACATACAAGAGAATAAATACATTACATAATTATTTCAACAATTTATTAATCAGTAATCACAATTTAATTTTATCATAATCGCAATATATAATAAAATTTTACAAATTCAAAACGTGTTCGTCATCGTAATCATAAAGACATCACGTCAATTCAGCAATACAAAATCATTGTATGGGTGCGACGCGTCGACGCAAGAACCAATTTTATCTCCAAACAATCATACGAAAACAATAATAATTAATAATTAAAGTATGTATTATCATGATAAATATTTAAATACAATATCGAGCACTAACTTTTAGCTACATTACTAAATATTTTGGAAATGGAAGTAGGTAGGTATTTTTTTAATAGAACGTAACAGAATCTCCACACACAATTAGACTTGGTGATACACAGTTACACAAAGTTTCAATGACTTATGTGTTTCCCCTTTCCCTACTGTAAATGTACTGCCAACTACATAATATTTACTTAATTTTTTTTAATTTTTACGTATGTGTGAACGCCATCGCTATCAGAAATGTAAACATTCATTATATGTATAAATCAGTGTTATATTGAAAATTGGAAAAAACTACAAATTGAGGTTAGTCCAGAAGGTTGGACGAAGGAGAAGGCTCTCATGTGGTCACCAGTTCATATTTCAACTGCAATTGTTTAAGGTTATGGTTGGGTTTACACACAATGGTCCTTTCGGTGACTCTCCACCAAACAACAGTCGGGAAGGGTCCGTCGAAGTATATGTTTTAATGGATATTTGGATACCACTGTAAATTTGATCTAATCTGTTTTTAAAAAACCTTCGTACGGGTTTTACTACAATTCTTCTACACTGACATTTCGTTAAGTTTCTAAGGGATGACTTGAAGAGTTTTCATGAGCTCGCTTGGTTACATCATTTCTTATTAATTTGGAGGATCTATTTAAATCACAACAAAATTAGACAGAAATCCATACCGAAGTACAAAAAAGTATGACGAAATAATTTTAAAATACAGACTTGTAAATGTAATACTTTTTGTTCCATTCATACGTCTAGAATGCAACACCATGAGCAAGTCAATAAGTATATACAACTTACAGAATAGGATCACAGGATTCAGATTTTCTGTCAAGCTGATGGGGATGATTAGAAGAATTGCTGGAACTAGAAGAACTTGGTAGAATTTTTCCACCCCCACTCACAGGAAGATTCTGTGAAGCTGCTTCTTGTTGTGCCCTCATTTGACGTCTCATGGTTTTACTCCATAGTTCATGACAATCTTGCCAGGTGGGTAGCTCCGGTGGCTTGATTTTGTCCGGACTCATTTGTCTCAGCCATTTACTCTGAAGGGCATCATCTGCCGATATCCTTTTTTCTGGGTCTAAATCTAACATTTTATCCAATCTGATAAAAAAAACAAGAGACACAAATTACAAACTTGAAATAATATTCAGAAGTCATATTAATCAAATGACAAACAATATCACAGCAGTTCATTAAAAATTTGACTTTTCCCGATGTAACAAACGGGAATGCAAATAACACGTTTTACAGTTTCAAAACATGTATGTAATCCTAGAAATAGTAATTGTAAACCCTATTCAAATGCAGGAAAATAATTTCTAAAGACAAGATTTTAAAGATGAATTTCTTACAGATCGAATGCTGCACCAGGCATAAAATTGAACTCATCCCTCAATCTTCTAGGGTACTGTCGTTTGGGTCTGTAGGAACTCCAGAGAGGAAGATTGACTACTTTAGGCCAATTCGACGGAGCAGGTGTTCCACAAAGTTTAGAAATCTCTTCTAGCTGAGCAAGTTCGATATTGGCTTGAAACATGGGACGTTTTAAAAATAATTCTCCTAAAATACAACCACAACTCCACACGTCCACAGCTGGCCCATATTTCTCCTCCCCGAGAAGAAGCTCCGGCGGCCGGTACCACAAAGTTATCACTTTATTCGTATAAGGTCTCTCCTTATCTTTGGCATTGTACAGACGGGCAAGACCGAAATCGGCCAATTTCACTTGTCCTCTGTAAATAAATGACATTATTTGATACATCATTAAAAAGTGGACACAATTAGATATAAGTAACTAAGTAACTTAGTTCTACACCTATTATTAATAAACTATTAAACGTATACTCTCAATGAACTGTAATATAGTTGGTTGGAAACTTACTTGTTATTCATTAGTATATTACTGCATTTAATATCCCGATGAAGGAAATTTTTTCTGTGGCAGTAGCTCAACCCATCTAAAAGCTGATACATGATGCTCCCATTGTGCTCCTCGGTAAAGTTTACATTGGATAATCGTGACTCCAACAGGCCCATCAAATCGTGATGCATGTATTCAAACACCAAGTAAAAACTTCCTCGATCCTGCTTAATCACATCAGATTTTTGAAAGCATTGCAACAGAATTCCTCAAACAAATCAAACTATGAAATTAAAACCAACACTACAAAGGTAACGATTACATTTTTAAAATGATGTTTGAAAAATAAATAAATTTTTCGTACTTTACGAAAATCGATAGCATCCCTTTTATCCGTAATAATTTCTTTAAGATTAACAATATTTCTATGATTTAACTGTCGTAGGATCTTGATTTCGCGGACCGCCGTTATTGGAAAGCCCTCTTTTTCATTTTCAAGGCGAACTTTTTTCAAGGCTTGTAAGTCACCTACAATATTAAAAAGAATACAAAATGTAATACGGTAATACGATTAAAATTAAGACGTTCTCAATGTAAATAGCATCTGGGTAGACAGAGTTAACCATCATCCCAACAATTTCGAAAAATCGAAGGTACAATTTAACACCTTTACCTGTTATAGTATCCCTGGCTTTATAAACTTGGCCATAGGTTCCTTCCCCAATCTGAGAAATGATTTCAAAAGAGTCAATGCACCTCTCTCCCCATTCTGGTAATTCAGCCCTCTTATGTATTATCCTGGGTTTCAACATACGATGACGTAGTGAGCCCGATAACTTTAATTGGGACTCAGCATCTACTGTAAATTACAATAAATTGTCACTCATGATTAAAAATAACCCACTACTATACAAAAAATCAAGTTCAAAATGCGTACTGAAACTTACGAGGCGGCATTGGAAGGTCCTTCGTAATGCTAAGCTTCATGGGCAGACTTTGGCTCTGATTTAAAGAAACTCGAGACAAGCTTAAACTAGTATTCAAAACTGAACTTGCACTGCCACCGGTTGAATTACTGATTGCAATTCCAGGATTTAACTTGACACCACCGCCAGCATGGAGAAGATTTGATGATTGGGGTTTAAATTTATTATCTACCAAATCAATGGATCGTTGAGAGTTATTTGTCATTGCGGGAGGCGACGGCGTAAACTCTTCAATGTCCATATCCTCATCTAGTAAAGTTACTTCAGCACTATGAGAGAGTTGCTGCGGCTGCTGGGGTTGCTCAGACTGTAATTGCTGTTGCAGTTTGTGTTGCTTTGGTTGCGGAAGTTGTTCCTCTGGTTCTGCAGGCGGCGGAGGGGTCGCAGGAATGAAGATAGGCTCAGGTTCAGGTGACGATACTTTCTCTTTGGCTACAATCCCCTGTTTTTTCCGAACCAATTGAGCAAAGAAACTAGTCGCTGACATTTTGTCATCTAAAGCGGATTTTTTGGGGGTTGGGGGCGGTGGCAATGGAGGAGTTTTAGGTCCAATATTATTACTTGCAGGTAAAGACTCCACTGAAATGGCCAGTGACTGATGCAGCTGACTTGGCTGACTGTCCTTGCTACCCTTGTCTCTGTCCACCTTGTCTTTATCTTTACGAGATTTTTTCTCACGTTCGTTCTTTCCTTTAGGCTTTGGGGACTGGGACTGCGAAGACGCTTCTTCTGCTCTACTGCTATTTTCATGACCTGCTAGCACAAGCGCTTCCGTTAAAGCGGACTGATCTGACTGCTGCAGCAGTTGTTGACGATCTCGATCTGCATCCTGTTTTTCTTGCTTCCTTTTCTTCTTCCGGGATCGTCGGTCTTCATCTTCCGTGCTCTCCGTTGGATTCGAAGTTAAACTTGCTTTTCGTTTATGCGAGGCGTGGGCTGGTGGGACGAAAGTTTCATAGGCCTTGGGTGGGAGCAGAGGGGTGTGTGGCGAAGGGCTTCTTGGCCGATTTTGTGGAGGAGGCGTTCCTGGTCCTAAACTTGTGACGGTCGCAGGTGGATGGGTTGGTGTGGCCGGTGACTGGGAATAAACATGATGATTCTGATTCTGATGATTACTTCTTTTATTGGATTCTGAGTCTAATTTTTTATTAATCAGTTTAACACTATCCCGCTCACGCTCTCTATCACGAGGGTCAAAGTCACCATCACTGTAAATTTCTCCAGCCTCTGCATCGGATAAAGTTCCAGAGGATACATCGGAGTAGGCTTCCTCGTTATTCCCCCGTCTGCCCCTGTGATGATGATTGTGATGTGCACCGGACTGCTTTCGATGACGATGGTGACGATTTTGCTGTTGTGGGCCGGGTTGATGGTGCTGCTGTTGCTGCTGCTGTTGATGATGAGGCTGTTCGAGATGGGGATGATGGGAGTGTGATGATTTATGTGACAATAATGGTTTTTTTGAAGACGCTGTAGAATCACTATCTTCATTATTACTTTGATTACGATAAAATCGAGGTCTACTGCTACTATAATTTTCACTTTTATGCTGTTGTTTCCGCAGTTTATCCTGCCGATCACCGCCGCCACCTAAACTACCACCTCGATCACGATCCCTTTCACGTCCTCGATCACGATGGGAGCTCCTACTACGGCTACGAGAACGACTTCGACTCCGATGTCGACGTCGATGCCGTTCCGTACTTTGAGTGTTTTTATGCTTCATTATTAACCCTTAAAAACTCCTGTTACAATTAAGTAACAGATTTTACTTTTACACTATTTACACTGATCACGCTAACCCAGCTAACACTCACTAAAAACTTTCCTTGTTTTTATCGCCACCAACTACTACTTGTTAGTTATTTGTAAACTAAACTTTTAACCAGGTATCTGTTATTATTTTGAGTTCACTTCAATTATTTCACAGTTCCAACTTGCTCCTTATGCATTTAATTTTCCATTTTTTTGGTAGTCAATTTAGAGGATGGCGTTCACATACACTGATGACTGACTGACTGAATTTCACAGGCAACAGGGGTAGTTGAGGGTTTCATCCGAGTAAAACGAGACGTGCAACATTCCACTACTCGAATTTTGTATTCAGTACCAAATTGATGGTAGGGTTAAAGGTTACGTCGGACTTGTTACTTGTTTCACAATCTTCCTAGCTAACAGCGGCTGCTGCGGCAAAGATGCTTCGAAGACTTGATGCCTGTCTTGAGGAGGATACTGACTGCTGCTCTTCAGTAATTCCAAAATCATCTAAAGAAGTTACAGAAAATTTATGAATTATTTAAAAACTAATTTAAAAACCTTGATAAAGCTACACGACTTGCTAAACGAACAAGGGCAAAGAGTAAAAATAATATACCTAATGTAATAGGGTTAACAGACCGTATGGAAACGATTAACTAAAAGCATAATTTATAATGAGGTACACAATTCCCCATACTTTGGTTCAAGCTACAGGTTCTTTAACACAAATTTGTACACACGCAGTAACTACCAATGCCAATGGCCAATAATACCGAACACTGGACTAGCTTGAATGTTGAAAGGCAAAAGCGCCATTACCCTGTAAATGATATTTTTTTTTCTTTCCTATTAAAACCTTAACCTTAATCGAATTACGATAATTACGAATATCTTGCTCTGGCTCGGTTCTGTCCAACAGCTATTAAAGAATACAAATCCAAACAAAAACAACCTACAACCTATGACCTAATGAATACTTTTTGTTAGATACATGTAACTGCTTGAGGAACCAAATCAAAAAAAAAATTAAAATAATTGAGTAATTCAGTTTGATTTCAACTTGAACGTCTGAACGTCTTGAACAACTTAACTTTGTTTGCTGAATACCAAACACCAAAATTGGACCGACTAACTAAAGACACTAAAGTAGACCGAAAAAATCACATCACAACTTCCAACTTCACAACCAAACTAATTCATAATTTGAGCTCTTAAACAGTAAGTACAGTAATTATAATTACAATTTGATCAAAACTTTTTAAAACTCCAGATCTCAAAGCTCAAACTGTACCATTATTAAATCGGTAATCAGTAGATCGATCAGTATGTAGTACAGTTATTTAGCCATTGCACAGTTCACATAAAAAAAAAGTTCAAAGTTGCGTTGCGTGTAGTAGTAATGTAATGAGTAAGTTGGTTTGGTTTGGTACTTTAAAAAACTGTCTTTCATCTTTTGACTTTTACAAATGAAAAGATGAGAAATTGAGACGGGTAGAAATACAGAAATGGAAATTGGAAAGATGAAGTAATAACGAATTAAAAATGCTAATAATTACATCAAGTCCATGATGAGTCTATTTAGTGTTTTTAGGTTGAATTTTTGGAATAAAAAGTTGGTTTACTTACAAAATATCGAATATGCTAAATGCGGTGGATGGAAAGGCAATGGTTGATGGATTTTGTAGTTTCGCACGTAGTTACGGTTACGTAGTGTACGTTCATGAACCCTCATCTCTGATTCAACCAACACAACAGATCTCTCAACACACACCACACACACGGGATAAAAGTCCCAAAGATCAGCTTTTTCTTTTTTCTTTTTGCGATACGATTTATTACATTATTTGCTTACAAACTATTACAATATAACCATATAGATATAAATGCATTAATTTATATTTCACAATTCCTAATTCCTTGCACGAGTGACGAACCACAAAGTATTTAGAGTAGAAGCACTTTTTACACAATTTAATTGTATTAAAAATATTTTAGTTTTAGGGCACTACTGTAAACTGTAGACCGTAAACTATTGACACTTTGACACGATTTAATCCGACTTTGTGTCCGTTCGGCTCATTCATGGTAACAGAAACAGATCTACAGATGACAATGACAGACGCCAGTCACCAGTACCAGTACCAGTAGTTCACTATAAACTGTCCATCTGTCGATCTGTGGACTGTCTTGATGGGAATGAATGGTGAATGGTAAGGTTCTAAGTTGTAATTTCTAATTTAGATGCAGCATTTGATGTTTGACATTCTGCGTAATGTAAGGGTCAAAGGTCATTCAAAGATATCCTATTCGCAACTGGCAACTGGTAAACTATCAAGTTGTTTACTGTTTATGAGTAATTACTACAATTGAAGAGTTTCAAAAGGTGTGAGATTAGAAATTAACATTTTCGAAAAGGGGCTAAACTAGAAATTGGACCTTTCAAAAAGGTCAACACTAGAATCCAACATTTTCGAAAGGGGCTAAACTAGAAATCAACACTTTCCAAAGCGTTCTAAATTACAAATTAACGCGTTCAAAACAGTCAAAACTAGAAACCATTACCATTTTCCAAAAGTGAAAAGGTTCCAAGCTACAAATTAACACTTTCAGAAGGTGTGAGATTAGAAATTAGCATTTTCGAAAAGGTGCTAAACTAGAAATTGGACCTTTCAAAAAGGTCAAAACTATAAATTAATCCTTTTAAAAAGGTGCTAAAAACTAAAACTTAGCCCTTTCAGACAGGTCAAAACTAGAAACCAACATTTTCTAAAAGGTGTAAAACTAGATGTACCTATTGCTGTTTCGAAAAGGTTAATGACAAATGAGTGCTGTTTTTTTGTTTGTATTCTCTTCAAGAAACATTATTTAGTTGTTAGTGCTTCTTGTTTTGTTTGATTTTTCAACATTATTTTTTGTTTGTTTCTAGGCAAGGGAAGCGACAAGGGAACTGTAGAGTGTGTGAACTGACCAAAATTGACATTCACTACGGTACGGTCAACGGTTGACTTTGACTTGACGGGACGGTGTGGCAACTGGCAGTAGTGGTCCCCTAATTTATTACTTCATCATCATTCTGTATAGGTTTAGCTGAATTGCTGTTTGTATTGAAGTTTAGAGTTAAAGATGAATTTGAAAAGAAGATGCATGTATGTAGCAGGTTGATCATTGATGTTTGATGAACTTTGATGTTTGAATGAATTAGATTTGTTCGTCATTCGTGTCACAAGTTAAGAAGCCCAGTTAGTCATATTTGTTGTTAGTAGTATGTAGATGGTACATTCATAGGAGTGGTGGTAAGGTAAGGATGAAGGAAGTAATAATGATGTAGGTATATACCTAATCGAAAGTTTCAACCGGTTTCTGGTGTATTCAATCCTACAATTTTATTATGATTATAATTATATGAGGGTATTATATTACCTATGTTTATTCGCATATCCATTCAAGATTCTAATGGAATTAAAAGGTGAAGGTGAAATTATGTGAGGATTGGTATTTTGTATGACAGTGACAGTTGACAGTACAGACAAAATATGAGTGCTTTTAATGTGGTGTTGTTCCAACGCTATTGTTGTAACTAAAATACAGGTTCACGCGGAGATTTTGTCTGTCCCTGTCCAAATGTTCCCCGTTACTTAAAACTTAAAAAATGAATGAAAAAAAAACAGCCGGATCGGGTATTTTGATTCACAGATTTGATTTTGATTATCAACGTGGGATTGAGATTGCCGATTGTTCGGATTCGGATTTTGTAAAAACCATCATCCTGTACCGCATCGGATTTGCGTTGCTAAAGGAAGTGCGACCTTAAAAGTTCTCGGAATTATTCGTAAAAATGAATCAAGTAGTGTACGAAAAGATGATTGAATGATGAAAATCCTGCCACAAAGCCACAATGATTAACTTGAGGGTCTAGTTACTATATATGTACATACAATAAATTAATTAGTTTTATTTTTCAATTTTTTTGATTTTGAAGCAGTCGAAGGAGCCTTTCTACAGCGCGTTACTATAAGAGAAAGAATCTTACGTAGTGAAACCGTAATGATAGTGATAATGAGTAGAAATATTACAAAAATGAAAGCGATCACATCCACTGAATGGTACTGAAAGTAGTTGAGTTGCCGGGCTGCGGATCGAAGGTGAGGGGCCCCTTTATGACGGATTACGTACTCTACCCAATACACTGCCCGCTCAGTTGGTGTCTGCATCTGATCTTTGAAGGCACGAGACAGAGCCTTGGCACTTTCAGGGATTCTACAGATAATGAAAAAAAAGAAAAATCTTTAATAATTGTAGCTTCGAAATAGGGCCAGGAACCAGGATACATATTTGTATATATGTGTGTTGTTTAGTCTCTTGAAATTTGAAGTATTTTTTGGTAATTTTTTTTTAATCAACTTACTTGGGATCTTTCAAAGCTTTGTTGAGTACTGCCTCCAGCTTTTCTTCAGTAACACCAAGTATTTCTAAAGTCAGGGCAAATCCGGCTGCTTCCGCTTGATTCATATTTAAATCTTGATCAATAAAAATTGGAATTCCTAAGAGAGGCACACCGTGATAGATGGATTCCTGCGTGCTCAAAAGCCCTCCGTGAGTCATGAATAAGCGGATATTTTTGTGACCCAAGATATCCTGTTGAGGGAGCCATTTCCCAATCTTGACATTTGGGGGTAAATCATCCATTTCTTCATCCCATTTCCACAGAACTCTCTCCTTGAGTCTCGAGAATACATTGATAAACATTTTACGGATGTTTTCCGGCATCGTCTTGGACTGAACAACGGAGCCTAAGCTAAAAAATATGAAACCCTCTTCCGCACCAGAGAGAAACTCGTCTAAATCCTGCAATTAAATTGAACAAACAAACAAATCTAATCGAGTTCACTTAAATATACAAAATACTACAAAACATTTATATTAAATTTATATTTAAACAAAAATCGTGTACCTTCGGCAGAGGCTTAGGAGGCCTGCAGTGCATTCCCCCGACCTCCACTACATCTGGCATGGTGGGCCTCGGGGCCGGAAATGATGCGTAGCTATTCATTAAAATAAGGCTCACATTCCGATCAATTTCCCCTGCACTTGGAAGTGTTTCATCCTTCAGATATTCTCTGTAGATCTCTTCGTACTGTGCGGAGAATCTTAGATCCCTAAGAAGTAAAAATAGGCCGTCGAGCACGGTGTTGGCAGCCCTTTGAAAGAAGGTCATTTTATCCGACAAGGGCAGAAATGAATTGGGGACGAAGGACGGTGGTAAAACATTGCCCACTCTTTGTGTTATTGTATTCGGAGCAGCCATGGACACAATGTAAATGTAGGGAGCCCCAATTTTGGTAAGATAACCCGAAAAGCACAAGTTTATGAAGCCGTTCATGATGACCAAGTCATACTTTTGCTGCATGAGCTCGTGGAATTTCGGAGTTTCGTAGATTTTACGGCAGGCATTAAAAACAAAGGAAAAATCCCAAAAGGAGCTGAAAAACCCCTTTTCCCTTTGTTTGAATGGATCGGGGAAATTCCCAAGAAAGTCTTTCAAGTCAATTGGGACAAATTCGGTGACATTGGGGCCCAAGTTTGAAGAGGCAACGTTCGCAATCACTGTCACTTGATGGCCTCTATCACCAAGGGCACGGATGAGAGGTTCGAAAACATGCTTGTGACTTTTTGTCCCCAAGGGGGTCAGAAATAAAATGTTGGAGCACTCCACGACACAAGTAGTTAAAGAAGTTAGAGCAAGAAAGCTCAAAATTGTATAAAGTTTCATTTTGTTTAATTTTTACGGAGAATTTACTTTACGTACAGAAAAGTATAAAATGAAGTGACGAAAAAGTAACAATCTCTATTTTGCCAGCTCCAGCTCCAGCACAGTGCAGTGGCTTACTTGCTGTAAAAAAAAAAGTAAAGCGTGCACACCACGCTCTCCTTTTATTTAAATGATTTGTAAGCCATGAACTTCAGTTTATTTATATATGACAGTCAGTTGATTTATGTAAATTGTAAATAGATGTATATTTTATATGCTATAGGAAATCCACGTTACAACAAAGTCAACATTTACAAGCCAAAAAAGGACAAGGCAACTCGAAACTCCGTGGAATCCAACAAATCCGTGCAAAAGATGCTATTCTACTTTTGTAATTGTATTGTTCAAAATTGAGATACACACTCAACGAAAGTGTAGATAGCATTTATTGCATTTCCAAGCATCAACACAACGCTGGACAAAGTTTTGATAGTCAAAGTTTATCTTTTGTCACAAGACCCGGCGTTGCAGGTGGAGAAGATAATTCCGGACAGATAATAATTACAATCTGTGGGTACCGACACACATCCAAGAAACAAACTACTTACACTGTCCCGTGTTTGATAGTGCATTAATATTAGTGAAATTATGTATTGAATTAATTGAATTGAAGTAGAAACATTGAAATGGAGGGATCAAGCTCCACGTGCCTTGACATTCTGCGGGCCCATGATCGTATGATAGGTATTTAATGTGTAAGTTTGTTGTTCTATTAGACTTTCAACCATTTGTTCCTCGATTGCGTAAGTACATACATATAAAATTGTAATAATATAAAATGTAATAAAAAATGTAAGCAAGCGCAACCATCATAGTTGTAATGAATTTTGATAAGTGGAAAGTATAATCAATTATCGTCTAATCGTATATCATATTTTTAATTTACATCAATATAGAATTAGTTTTTCTAAAGATTGTGAGTCTCAAAGTTTGCCTAGTTAATCTGATTCTGTGCGTTTAACGTTTTTCCGCAAATGCATCACGAGGTAATGACTAATGACTAATGAGCATGACCTGACAATTTATTTTAAGTTTAAAACATAATGTACAAAGCACTGTACTGTACTACAAGTCCGAAACCGTTTTCTCCAGACGGAAGTATACAGAAACTATAAACCTATACAAAACTCTGTACTTGAGGACATGAGCCCAAGTTTTTTCTCCTCGTTTAATGTTGACATGCTTTCTAAATGTATAACCTTGACAAGGAATTAATTTTACTGGAATTTCCAGAAGACAAGAATTGAAGACGTTCATCCAGAAAAAAAATATATATGTATGAGTGTAGACGTAGCTATTGGAACACTACGAATTACAACCGGCCAATTTGCTACAAAACGTTCAACTAGGTACTTTAAATGTAATCAATGCATAATGCACCTACCTAGCTAAGTACATATAGGTGCATTTAATTAGTTTTTTTTTGTATATGTACATAGTTGAACTATTCAATTCACTAGACACCAGGAATATGACTGTCGACCCACATAAAATCTGACATCTGGAATCTAAACCTATAAATTAATGTATCATGGTTCTACGCATCAACCGTCGACATAATTAAATATGGCATTGAAATAGTTAGAAGAGAAGACGGTCGAAGTATGAGCATTTTAACTGGAATTAGAGGAATAATTGGTGCTATGCAAATAAATTAGGCTAAAACCAACTTCCATACTTTACATCTCATTAATACAACTCCCTTTGGCGTGAATATAAGTATAAAAGCAAAAAAGTCGTTGCAACGACTGGAGCACCAAAATGACTGGACCCCGCAGTCATTGCATTGCTGCTCCAATCGTTGATGTCCCCCATTGCCACCCAAAAAATACCGCAGTTCGTCGTTGAAGGACGGGAGACGGGACACGGGACGGAGGTGGAGAAAAATCATAAAAAAAGCGAAGTAAACTTAGGTCGTTATGGATAAATAGTTGGCTGCGAAAATTTTATTCCTCCACAATGACATGCGAAAAAAATCTTCAATAGGTTTTGTTTTTCCAACAATGACATTTGATTTCGTGATTTTTTTTGTTATTATTTTGCTTAACCTTTGTTTGTTGACAAGATCCATGGACAAATTTTAATGGACAATCAGAATCAGATTAGTAGTTTGTTCTGACCGGACTCAGAACTTACTTCTAATCATAAAAATTAAATTTTTTAAAAAGTCTTATCTGCACAATAATTTCTTTGCGGGTACGTAAATTAGCATTAATTTTTAGCTTTGAACAAAAAATTATTAAATTAATAGTTAATAAAATAAATGCTAATATTTAAACAAAATTTTTTAAAGTAGTCACAATCACAACAAATTGCATAATTACATGGAGCCTTTTGGTGAAAGTTAAAGCCACAAATATGTGACTAAGCCCAGCGAATGAAACCCGGCAAACCCCGTGCATGCAATGCAGTGCTTCTGATTCCTATTCACTATTCGTTCATTGATTCTGTTCTTTTTATCTGTCATCTGTTTTGGTAGTTTAGGTTAATTGCTCCAAAAATCATCTGTTTTAGTGATCAGATTTCGATCCTGAAGTGTGTTTAAATGATTACTTTAACTAGCTTTCAAAATGTGACCAGTTTCCATTCTAAAAACCTAGAATTTCGGTTTTCGATCGTGTAGATGTAGGTAGGTCCTTAATCTTAATTTATGGTATTTTGTGTGAGGGAACTGGTAATACTGCAAACGAGATCTCATTACCAAAATTGACCATGTTATCGAAGAAATTATACGAGGAAATTGTGGGGACGATTGCAGGCAGTAATCTTCAGGAATCACAGTCAATTCTTGAGAAGAAATATCCAGCGTAAGTTTGTTAAATACCTACAATATTTCCACATAAATAATAAGTAACGGATCTTCTCGCAACCGACCAAGTCTTTCATTGTTAATTGTTTGATCTTTCTCGTGTTTGGTGTTGTTGATTGTTTTTACTTGTCAAATGAATTATAAATATTTTATCTTTTACTTCCAGGATTTCGCCAATGGCGTTGGGCAGCATCGTGGGGAATTATGTGCAAAAGAAAATGAAAAGAACTCATGCATCCCACAATACCTCGGAACAAATTTCTAGCTATTATCAACGGTATTAAAATATTATTGACAGTTTACAAAATTATTGTATGGATTGTTGTACCAAAACTGGTATTCTAACATGTTGTTTTGTGATGATGATGAAAATGACAGATATTGTGATGCTGTCAAAAATAACGACTCACCTGGAATTATCGTCCGCATGGCTGAAGAAGCTGAGTTGTGTCCAACCCTCATGGCTCGATTTGTTCTGGAGGGGTACCTCAGATCCGAGCAACAACAATTAGTCATGTATCAAATGAAAAACGAGCCCAAGTGTACCAAGTCCACAGATTCTAGTAAACCCGGCTCCTCCGTTTCCGTTACTCGTGTACCTCCCATTAACTTAATGGCAATTAAAGCCGAAGTTTCCCGGATTATGAAGGATACTACTGAGCTTGATAATCCCAATCTTGCCTATGAAGTGCACCTAGTTAGTACATACATATCTATTATTGCCAACGTCAGTTATTATCATTGCGTCATTTCGTATTTATTGTTAGTAAGTTGTGTACCGGTTGAAATAAGTGTACAATTTGGCTAGTTTTAATCTAAAACTAACTAGTAAGCCGTGTAAGGAAGTATGTGTGCCTCAATACTTTTTCATAGAAAAACTAAATCCCAGAAATAATTTTTTTTCAGAGTACAGTTTATGACAGTTACTACGGCCCAGTTCCAGACGCTATTAAAAAGTAAGACAGTAAGTTGATTGCTAGTTTGGCGTCTTGGCCTTTAAATAGTTTCACAACGATTTACTGGATTTACCTAACACCTCATTAGAAGCACTACAATTTTAATTGATTTAATTTTAGTACTGTTGGGAGGGAGTACGAACAAATTTTAGAAGAAAAACTGACACAGTTAGGAATTTGGTTTGTTGACGAGAGTGAACTGAGAACACGCGGCTATGATAAGACACCTGATTTTAAACTGGAACTTCCCATAGGTAAGTCATTACATATTACATAGCATAGTAATACCTACTTATTTCATCCCGAATAAACTTGCATTTTTAAATTGCGTTGTGCGTTGGCTAGTAACTGTGAATTATTTCGTTACTTTTTAATTAGGTATCGATGGTCACGTAGTCAATTGGATAGAAAGTAAAGCAACATTTGGTGATGAAGAAACACACAAAACGTACCTGGACGAGCAACTTATAAGCTACAAAAATAGGTAAAAACGCATCTCTGAAGCGCCCGTGTTACTTTCTTTTCAATTTAATCAGTGCTTCTATTTTCTATTTTATTTTATTGACTGTTTATTGATTCATTTAAATTATTTACGATCATTACAATTTTTTTTCCTATCTATTTTTGTTTGCAATCAGATTCGGCCCTGGTCTAGTGATTTATTGGTTGGGCTATGTGAACACATTAGAAGACTTAAATGTGTCCCCGTCAGGTGTATTGGTACGAGAAAATATGCCCTCGAATATAATTTATATGAAACCTAATGGTCAGATGGGAAATAGTCCACCGGCGGAGAAGGGTGAGCGAGGGAAGTAGGAATTATTGTCATTATCATTATCGCCAAGTTTCATTGTCTAAAAAATATAAGTAACTAAGAAACTTTGTACTATTATACAATTTAAAATATTTTTTTATACAATTTTATTTGAATTATAGATATTACTTTTTCGCAATTTATTTAGGCGATATTAAAAACTAAATGTATCAACGATGCGTTAATACTTCTGTGGTTGGCTTAATGCTTATTTTTTTAAAACCTAGTTAAGCACTATTTTCAAGTAGCACCTTTACCTTGCATATTCCATATAATATTACTTGCATAGCGTAACGCACTTCTAAGGAGGAAAAAGTACGTTTGCGGTGGGCATGCAAATCAGTGGCGTGCGGTAGTTCTTTCAAATGTTGCATTAAACTTAAGATCATTACCATCAAACTGGAAACATCCTTATACATATATAAATATGTATGTGCCACCACAGCACAGCAAACCTCGAATTCCGGTTTCCTTCTTAATTTCGTTAATTAGTAATTAGCACGTCTATTCCTTGACACAATTATAATTCAAGGGAAACTAAAACTTAATTAATTTCAATCATTATTTCTGTACATCTGGTTTAGGCATTTCTTCACAAGTTTCCGACCGACCATGTGGCTATTTTGTCTAGAACTAGTAAAAGTGAAAAAATTGCTTGTAACATTGAATTTAAAAGTAAGACAGTAATAATTAGTAAAATATTGTTAGTATTTGTACATTTTTATAAAACTTTTCAATGCGGTAGAGTGTATAAAACATGTCTTTGAGAAACTGTGAGCAAACTCCAGTTAACAACAGAGACAGCATGTGCTCAATAATAAGTGAAAAAAACAATGTTTTAAACAATACTAGTGCTACTCATCACACTACTGACACTACTAATTATTATTACAACTATAATGAAATCGCTGGCGTGCTTAATAGTACAACGATGGAGGGCAACCAACGTAGTTATAGACATGAGACTTTAAATAACAATGGTATTATTGAGATCGAGCTGCAGGATATCTCACGTGAGTTCCTTAAAAGTTTTCATAAGGACTGCTTTATGTTTAATACTGTCTTACTGATATTTTTCGATAGATTGTTTCGTATTTTGTGAATTTTAGAAAAAGATACAGATTCAGACAGCTGTATTAAATTTCCCATTGAGGATATAACTCTACCCTCTACGTCAGCAGATGAAACAACCAACCCTCACTACTCAGTTTCAATGTGGAGAGTAATTTTGAATCCGTACGACTGTTTGCGTGATGGAACACAAACTACGGCCAACTTTGTAATGGGGCACATGGGGAAAATTCAGACACAATTCTGGGGTTTAGCCTCACCATA